>MIQA02001771.1:19633-91119 GCA_001887855.2 Sclerospora graminicola | reverse complement strand
TCTTTAATGTCGACCACATACTCCCCAATTCGAGTCGACCATCACATCCTTCCATCTTCAGCAGCATTGGGGGCGATATACCTTCCCCCAATACATCTGACACAATGTCCTCAACAAATTTAGCTGGTTTTGGTTTTCCGCCCACTAGGGACACGGGGTGATATCCAGGGTCACCGAGAGATCCAGGCACGCGCGCCATTGTGGTGTAGTCGCTCTCGGAAATTCTTTCCGAGGTGCGAACACCACGGGGGGGGCCAGACGACTGACTGTCGGAGGGGGTACTCCGTCCATCCGAGTCATGATCCGATCCGGCATCCGGTCGGCTGGATCGGTCACTTCCATCACCTTGGTCGTGACGACATGGATGATCCATGTTAAAAGCTCACCTTGTGTACCCGTCAGCACTGGCGGTCGCGCTCTCTTGATAGACCCTAGGGCGAAAAGTGTATAGTCCGTCGAGTAAGGAGACGATGGTTAGGACTAGGGGTAGCTCCTGGGCGGAAATCTTCACCGGGGAGCTCGATTAGCAATATACTTGAAGTTTGTATACTGCGGGGGCTGGACCGAGAATAGTCGATCGGCCAGCTAAACCAATGACAATAAAGGGGTAAATCCAAACGTGTACGAATAGGGAATCCAAATATAACTCCACAATCTTCCACAGTAGGCCAAACGTTACCACACTTTCCAATACTTGATATAACCGTGTTCAAAACACGGGCGACTTGAGGTGAGTATACCCAACGCCGCGCCCCCCAGTCAGGGGACTTCCGGTGGGTTACATTAACCTTCCCCGGGCAAACCAATAGCAGCAAGAGGGGACCTTGTTAGCCCTCCGCTGTGAACCAATAAAAGCAACTTGTGTCTAAGAAAGCGAAACGTATACTGATTTATCCTATATCCAATACTCCCTTTTGTGTAACCTACCCCAAATAGCCCGGCTGGACAGTTATGAGTCTTACCTGAAGTGGCCCGGTTAACTCCGATCGGATACTCTTTTGTGTACCGGCCCGGCCGGTACACCAACTCCTGCTGTACCAACCCGGCTGGTACACCAACCCTAGCTGGTACCAGCCCAACCGACACACCGAACCCAGCCGGATCGGCCAGATGGCCATCCGTCTAAGCTCACTTGACCGCTGGCGTTAGCACTTCTTTGGCAGCTCCACGTCCGACCCTGGTGCTTCCTCCGTCCTCTAAGAAATTCCTTCATGGCCCTTCGCCCATACCTTCCGACCAATGCGTCCTTCGGTTGTCCACCATCCGAGGTCTTGCTTAACTACCCACGTCTCGACCACACCCATTTGGCCCGATTCCAGGCCTGACACCGTCCTGCCGCTGGTAGGTACATCCAGCGGCCACCAGATTACGTCCCTTGTCAGCCGATCTGGGCATCCGGCTAGGGACGACATTTCCACCAATCAGGTGGGGGCGTTCACTTCCCATTAGTCCGTTAATTTCTAAGTCACTTCACCACAGAAGCGTTGATTTCCTCGAATTTTTTCATCAAAGTCCATGAGAGCGCGTGCTAAACATCCTTTCTTGAGTTGCTTCGTCATCTTTTACAGTAAATCCACATTATCCTTTAGTTTCTCTGGACAGGTAAGTGCCAGGCACACCGCATAGATTTGACAGTTGCCTGTTGCAGGTGTCGGCGTTCTCTTAAGGCCTAGTAATTGAAGCACCTTGGTAACAGATGTGAGCTCTTGTTGGGATAAATCATCTATTTCCATAGGTTCATACACACGGACTGGCCCTTCATCCCGTTCAACTTCATCCATTACAGACGCAATGTACGTTTTCACCCTCCCTTCGAGCATGAGCAGGGCACTAGCCTTCTTCTGGAGGATCAAAACCTGCTGCTCCCGTTCCTTTTTCTTTACCAACCGGTCCTTTTGCTTGGTAGCTGCCAATTTGCTCTATTCCTTGGCCTCCGGAGACGTTAAATTTCTTTGGGTTCCACTCTGCCTTTGTGATGTACTTTCCTTGGACTTCTGAATGCCCTTTTGTAGACTAGAAACCACTGTTGGGGCTGGTGCCTTTTCCTCCTCGTCTGCTACCCAAGGTTGGCGAGCATGTTCTCTACCTTTCTTCTTCGTACCGTTATCCATTCGGGCGATGCCTGCTGTCGCTGTGTCCTTTGGAGGGTGGTGTCCGTCGTCCGCGACCCCTCCGGCCGTGATTCCACCTCCGATTCTTTACACGGAGTCACACATGACACCACCCGTGCACTCCCTTCTTCATTCTCCTGCAAATTAGTCTCCACCTGCTGATTTGCCAAATCTGTGGCCGACAGTTGCTGTTCCCGCACTGCTTCCACCTGTGCCCTCAACTCCTCCATACTGCGAAATGTTGTAGCTGGAGGTGCATATTGGTATAGATCCTCTAATTTGACTTCGATACAGTTCTTCTTTAATAATTTCGTCAGAGGGGTGACACATTTCCTCATTGGATGGCCGATATCTCCACATCGAAGATATTGTTTCCTTCCGCGCATAGAAGGGTGCTCAACCACTAACATCGTTTGGCCCCAGTAGATACGTCTGTAGTGCTGTCGGACAGGCATCTGATTCCACTATCAATTCTCACAACGTTGATGTATCCGAGAAAGGTCCACTTTTATCGAGATCATCTAGTTGAAATTCCATACCAAGAATCTTTCTAAGAAAACTTGATAACTTTAGTAAGTCCACAGAACGTGTGATGTTTTTCAAAACACATGAATAATACCCTTTCTGCTCAAAACTTTCACCATTACTGTCACGTTGTGATTCCCACGCCGATCCACTACTTGTTGGTGTAAATTACGTAAAGAATGATCATACCTATGAAATGATACTTTAAGTTCTTCAAACTTTCTTGCCATGTCACGCGTAAAGAAATGAAAGTAGAGAGCATGATTTCCACTGTCATAGCTGATGTTTTAATCTGCGCTACCATACTCCAGAGAGCCACGCTCCCTGATCCTCTCGTCGCCGCTGCTGTTGCTATACTT
The DNA here is from genome assembly GCA_001887855.2 of Sclerospora graminicola. Taxonomy (NCBI): domain Eukaryota; phylum Oomycota; class Peronosporomycetes; order Peronosporales; family Peronosporaceae; genus Sclerospora; species Sclerospora graminicola. The sequence continues at coordinate 88,124 of MIQA02001771.1, read as the reverse complement.
TTCTGAATACTTTTGGTACTCAAAAGGATTCCTTAATTGGGCTCTAGCCCCTTAAATCTATAACCAGGCACCGTTCAACTTGGTCCCTGATCGTGTGCACAAGACGAACTTGTTCATCGATCTTCATAATCCTCTTCAGAATTTGGGGTAACTGCTTCGCAATGATAGTTCCTTCAACTAAGCCATGCACTATACGCCACTCGTCCGCACTTCCTTCTCGTACCATAATTGGCGCGAATTTTCCATAATTTTTTTCGCAAACCGCTCTCAATCGAATGATTTCATCCGGTGTATACACCTCTGTCTAGAATAAGAAGGTTTTCGTCAGGTATTTGTCTTGTGTCTCAGCAGAAGCTTGTCCTGCTACCTTGCTTGTCCATCCTTTCAGAGGTGCCGTCAGTAACTCCTTTTTTTTTACCTTCTCCTGGCCTATGGCTTTCCATAAAATTCCTTCAAATGATTGAGTTGAGCGCTGAGCAAGCAGCGCTGAGCTTACCACCTGCTTTCTCCACACCTCCCAATCCTTCTTCGCGTCCACGACAATCAATTCATAATAATCCAGGATTCGCTCTATTTCCGCTGCCTTCAAAAGCGGGAGACGTTTCGCCGCCTCCGACAATCTCGAAACCGGGCCTCTGGCTGACATAAATGGACGTAAAAAGCTCCTGTGTTAAGTCCAGCCAGGCCTTTGCTCGTGGTTTGGTCTTTACTGCTTGGCTAAGCGCGGTCTTAAGTGCTTGTGCCAAATGCTTTGGCTCCTGTGAAACAGCTGATCCTATCATGCTCAGCCGTTCTTCACTTGATTTGTGGTACTTCTACTGGATTCTTAGGATCAACTGTCAATTTTATATCACTGACTCCAATTTAGCCCTCCGGTTTTACCAGTATTTCCGAAGAATGTTCCATTTTTTCCTACGAGGCTACTATCGGTAATACCGACTCTGGTACCGGTTCAACTGGTACTATCATTGACTTTGGATCCTCTTCCAACTCCGGGCCAGATACAGCTGTTTCCAGAGAAGCTGGAGTTTCGGGAACAATTTCGTCGTCAGAACTCTCCTCTTGCTAGGACTGACTAACCCCATCCTCCGCTGGGTTGTCCGGTTCGGTTTTAGGACCCGGGTCGTCCAAGGGTGTTCAGGCATTTTAGTCCTAAACCCTATTCGTCAAACGATTAGGGGCTGTATATCGCAAATTTAGAACTTGTGTGACTCACCCAATAGAGAACTTTCGCAACATAAAAATCGAGGAGGTTTCAGTTTTAGTTTGAGTAAGGCGTGGTTTAGGGCAAATCACGAACTCAATCTCATCTCAATTGCGGTTAGGTTTAAGATTCCGGACTTGTATCTCAACTGCTGAGATTCATTTGAGATAGCGAAAACCACATAAAAATGGTATTTTACGTCGCTCATTTCGTCGGGATATTTTTATATGAGAGCTATCCTTATGGTGATGTTGTGACGTACAGGATCTAGTTGCCATTCTTTTTATAAACGGTACTAGTAATTGTACAATTTGCCACCCACCACGCCAATATGGAGATGGTAACCACGGCGGCGGGAGCAGCACAGCCGGCCCGCCACCTCCGCTGCCACATTACTACAAACTTTATGGGAAATCTGGCGCATTGTTAAAACTTGGGTCATGTACCACGTTTAGTTACGAACTTTTTTCTCTATGGCTACGTCATGGTTAATTCTACTGCAGACACTACAGCTACTAGCAACGCTTCAGGCGCGCATGGAAGCTCAGGGCATGTAATTTGTAATGAACATTGTTCACAGTAAGCGGACCGTGAAGCTGAACCCTAGCGTACAGCATATTCCGGTGGACCCATCGAATGTGCACCTTCGCCCGCCTCCAGCGAAAATTCCCAAAGTTTTAACATCTTCGTGGGCATTTCAGTCTTCCGCGACGGTTTTCGTTGCGGTAAAACCATTTTCACGGGTATCAAGCGCGCTAAGTACCCAGATCGACTATACTTCGGCGTTGTGGATCAGGTGAACACAGGCGACGAGCGCTGTCTTGACGCGTACTGCAAGATGGCAGAAGTTGAGTGGCCTGACAAAGGCCCATGTCCGTACAAGGAACATGTTCGCGTGGACGTTCACACAGCCTCCGAGTCGCGTGGCCCAACACTTGCGCGCTACCATCAGCAGAAACTCATCCAGCAGGAAGAGTTTTGTCTGCAGCTGGACGGTCATAGCATCTTCACAAATCTATGGGATGAAAATCTGCTGGCCGACTGGAAGCGTGTGAATAATGAAATGGCCGTGTTATCTACGTACTTGCACCACATGCACGACTTCGTCAAGGATAATGGCGACAACGCTTGATCCGCATCCTTGCCTCACTTATGCACCACCATACGAGGCCACAATGGCTTAGTTCGCACTAGTGGTGCTAATATGATAAGAATTCCAAATTTCCGCAGTTGCAGGCGCTCTGGGGTGCCGGTCTGTCTTTTAGTAAGTGTCATGCCGAACGTCGTGTGCCAGTGGACTCGCACACGCTCTGGATGTTTGATGGCGAGGAGTTTATGCGCGCATCTCGCTTATGGACGAGTGGCTACGATTTATACTCTCCAAGTCTAATGGGGTCCGTCATCTACCACAATTACTCCAAGGTGCCAGCGCGTTTTGAGCATATTACGGTGAATCCGCATGTGAAAAAGCGCGAAAGCGAAATGGCTATCAACCGTTTTAATCACCTGGTTGGCAAGCCCGTGAAGGGCCTGATTGACACGTTTGAGCTGGACAAGTATGGTTTTGGATCCGTGCGTTCGTTCCAGACATTTCTCAAATTTTGTTGTGTAACCTTTGAGGTAGGTGTAAGCGATACCGAGTCATGTGAGTAGCTTCACTGGGTGCCATACGAGAATGCAACGGAGGTGGAAGCATTGATGGGAAATGGTTGGAAACTTCATGGAGTTTCTGTTGATCCAAATCTCAGACGGCGAGCTGATTTGGAAATCGGACTGGTCGGAATAGATAAGATGAAGACTACTCAACATACAGAGGAGCCAGCTGTTAGAAATGATGAGCCAAATGCTGAAATTGTAGAGCAGGTAGCTATCACGCATCCAAACAATGATACAGGTAGCGGTGAGGCCGAAGAAGTAGAGAAGATGGAGGTGCAACTGCGCCATAAAGTATTGGACGATCCCTCAGTCACTGGTCCCTCCGCTGCCCCAGTCTGGTTTTTGCTCTTTGTCGTTGTGGCTGCCATCTTCGTGAACATTTCGAACGATCGTGTATCCCGCTTGACCCGAAAGAAATTATGCAGTGCGCCCCGCTCACATAGCTCCAGCGATTAAACTCATATATTAAGAACGTGTCTGCGTTTGGAATTTTGTTTCGTCCCTCCCCCTGTACGTACACTGTACTAAGCTATCTGGCTCTCTTCGATCCGGGATGAAGATAAAATCGAGGACCAGCTCGAACGTCTCATAAACCAACTGCCCGAGGCCGAAAAAAGTGTTGGTGAACCCAACGTAAATGTAAAGCTGAGAGCGATTGCAGAGAATCGAGTCTAATTTATCGTCAAAACTGCAAAAGAACTGGTGAAAAAAGCGACCCACGAGCAAGTTTTTCCAGCTGGGACGTTAAATCTGTGCAAGAGCATAAAAAATCATTTCTGTCAATCACTACATAAGACATTCCACAGCCAAACTTTAGTTAGCTCCATGTACCCTCGTCACCAAGACGGAAGCGACTCGGAAGAACTTGTACACCGATCCGCCATCGCTAAGAGCTTCTCCACCGTTTTACCAATACTTTGGACCGGCTGTCATCCGAAACTAACTGAAATTGATTGATGACATGCGAAATGATTTTTTTGGGTGCCGTTTCAATTGAGTTCCAGTTTGCATAAACATGTCTATCTCAAACTGAGACTCAACTCAAATGGTTTGCGAAAGTTCTCTAATACCCTGCACGTCACAGATTGATTACGGTGCATTGTACCTATTTTATGGTACATGGGGTGGGGGTGAATAGCATGACTCCTCAAAATTTGTACAATACGATTCTACAGGTGCGCTAAAACTTTCATCATGCTGTCGATCGCAGCCGTCGCAATAATCTTCTTGACGTTATTATCCCCATCGATACCGTCCGAAAATGCATCTGCTGTCATCAAACTCTATCCAGAGGTCTCGCTATCTTCGTTGAGACTACCGTACGGCTTGCCCCAGCTCTTCCACGTCATGGATCTGAAACCAACCGCCGTGTACGATATCAAAGTGTCGTACCCAGCAACGCGACCTTCGCGGTTTACGCTGCAAGTGGAGCGAATGGTATTTACGCCGTTAATGAACACAAACAATGCACACGATATGATGAAGGAGCAGAAAATGGCATCTCGACGTCGAGTGTTAAACACAGCCAAACTTCGATTACACCCGAGTAAGGCAGAGGGGTCCAGTGAGTTAGTGCGATACCGGCTGGAACCGTCTGAAGCAGCGGTCGAAGTCGAGTTTTCTCTTTTGGCAGAAGTTGAGGGCGTGCAACGTCCAGGTTCCAAGTTGAAGATGGACGAGTGTGTGTTCGACATTGTGGTAGAAGAAGTGTTGTTTGGAATATTACCGAGGAATACGTTGGTGCTCATCGGATGGTTGATAATACTTTTGGTTGTGAATGGAAAGTGGGTGCTACCGTATCTAGAGAAGAAAATTGCGCTCGCGTGTGCGGAAGACCGAGTAGAGTCGGCACCAATAAAGGAGTCTTAGGCGAAAACGATACAATTATTTCAGTGGTGTCTTGGGAACAGCAACGACGAGGATCTAAATACATGGCGTCACTTCGTGCGTGAGTCGTACTCTACACTTGAATCATGCCGGCATACAATTGGACGGGAGTCGAAGCCTCTCAGACAACTTTTGCGTGAAAAGGCAGAGTATCTCTCCACTTCCGAATGAGTACGATCCTAAGTTTAGGTGTAGTACGTACCAATACCAATAACTTAAGAATTTATATACGGTGGACTGTCATGAATTAAGGAGTGTGTACGGTAGCTCATGTCATTTGAATCCAGTATAATGCATGTATTGTCGAAGCGCTACTGTACATGTAATGAACGAACGGTAACTTGTTGAGGTACTACTGTCAAGTTAGAGTAGACATTGAAACCACGTCACAGGTCTCACCGTGGTTTTAAAGAAGCCGTCCCCCGTTTTAAAGGCCGTGTCAGCATGGTTCAATTCACATCTGTAAAACTGGTTTTGAGGCGTTGGTCCAAACTTGGACGGCGAAATGCCACCGGCACAACTGTGAAATTCCACGAGGCCATCATTCTGAGGCGATTTGTGCGGAATGAGTTTGCCCCCCATCATGTACTTGGCTTGGTATTTCGAAATATTGCCAACATAGGAAGAGCTACACATGGCAGCGTGAACATGTTTGCGATAACTTTTCTGAGCAGCGTCATAGGCCGCTTGCAGATGCTTGTCACAATACTTGTCATACTGATAGACGACCGACTTGATGGATGGATTCACGGGGCATTTGCCGTCAAACATGATGTCCGTGAAGAGATTTTCAGCGTCGCCATTACAATAATCTAACATATAATCCGAAGACATGCTCCCAATCATTGGTGGACTGAGAGCAATCCATGTCGAGCTCTTGGCGAGACTACAGATTCCGTTTGCTAGCGCACCGGCAAACATAAGGCCCCCCATCGAGTGCGTCACAATGATAGTGTCTTTGATGATTCCGGAATACAAATAGGAAGATTTCGACATGGAAAGCGCGCGATCACACACTTTTTCTTGCAACGTCGCACTAGTCCACGCATAGTCGACCGTATTGAGCGCCGCATACTTGATGACTGTGCAACATGGGGCATGGTCTTTAATGATATCCCACCCAAAATGACGCGACGAATCCTTGACACCGGGTTCATCGTTTTCGTTACCGAGGCCGTGGAAAAACAGACATGGACGAGGCGTCGACTTGCAGAAGCACGATGGATCATCCATTGACATATGCGTCGCTTCCTTTAAAATTCTCGAAGGGCTCACGGGGACCTCACTTCCACGCAGCAAAGCAAGAGCCGTCGACGTTAATTCTACAGCTTCTGCTTGGATCTCACACTTGGATTGATGACTCGATTTTATCGTTGGCAGTCGCACACGCGTGTCAAGGTAGTCTACATCAATGGTAACATCGCTGGAAAAGATTGTAAAGCCGGAACGACCTACCGAACAAACAGCGTATTGAATCCCCGCCATCGTAGCCCCAAAAAGCTTGCCACCGTTACATTGGATGGCGTTTTGACCTATCGAGGCGCTAGAAATGGGTGTGACATCATTTAGCGCAGGCAAAATGGCATTAAAGGGAATGGTGCTGGAAGGCATACACTGAACGCTTGTTTCTTTCGACCCGCGAGTTTTGGTCTCCATATAGTTGGCCCCATCCACAAGCGAGTACGTGATGTGCGAAGGACCATCGAGAAACGTCACATAGCCATCGTAGCGCACTTTGTCCCCCTCGTGAGACTCGACGGGGTTAGCAAACACATCAAACTCGGTCTCGCCATGGAGTTTTAGGGCTTTTCGGTGATACGTCACATGAAGTTTCAGGGATGGCAGGTCAGAGAGTGATATATTGAGTGGCCAATAGTCAGGATCGAAACTTTTCTTTCCTGCCGCTGCTGTCCCGCCTGAAAGCGCGAGAACCGCCAGGCCAATGAAAATACGCGCAGACATGACGACACTTATAAAGCTGTGAAAAACTTGCTATGAGCGAGATTTCCATACAGACAGACATTGGTGAGATATGCAGCGTAAGTTGCGCTAAAAGTAGCAATTATATGCATAGACCAGAAGTGCAAATCGTGTGCTCGAACCATACGGATGCAGCATGATGTACAGGGAAACGAATTGTCAAACCTGACAGTTTAGTCAAATGACCTTTTTGACTCCAAGGTCCTCTATGTCTTTTGACTAATAACACTGTCAGTGTAGGTTTACTCTTTAATTGCGCTTTTAAATTAAGAGTTGAGATACACCTTTCAGTGACTATTCTTCTTTTCGATGATAAGTTTGACGGGATAAGAGTGCACCAGATGGCATACTGAAATGCCGGCATTACCGTAAACATCTGTACCGAAATTTCACCAAAAAATAGACTGCTACGTTACAAAGGCACTGGACTAATCGGTATAACACAAGCTGAGTTTAAGAGGCATACTGTACGCGTGTGAGCGAAGAAAGGCGTATAAACAACAGAGGCAGTTTGTCGGTCTCTATGCTCTCAGGTCTACTAGTAGTCGACCGTTCCTGTTCATGCATGCAGGCAGCTCTCGTTAACGAAGCAATATAACTATAACCTCGTATCAAAAGTGCCAATTTGGGGTCTTCTTTAAATTCTGCACAGTGTTGTAGTCATTAACTTTTCTCCTATTTATAATCTGTCGCAAAAAAAATATTGGGTAAAAGTCAAGGATTTTTATAGCCGTTTTAAATGGCTAATGCATCAAAAATATTAACTCTTTTCTGTTCGCGTCTCGCAAAAGTACGAAATGCCAATTTGGGGCCGCTTTTTTATATGAGTTTTTGTATCACCGTTACCACACCTACCCCTTTTAATATTAGCAAAAACAAAGCTACCAATCGGTACGCTGTCATTTTGTTTATTTCTACCAATTGGTACGCTGACATTTTTTTTGTCAGCGCTTATTGGGCAAAACCAGGAGCGGCCTCAAATTGGCAGGGCCCCAAATTGGCAGTGTACCTTACTAAAAAAAGCAAGTCAATTGGACCACTATCCGCAAGAGAAAATGCAAAACGCCCAGTTGTAAAATTTTAATTCCGCAGCATACAAACCCGAATATATTGGGATGGCGTTTGTGTCACAGTTTTGGCCATAATCGCAATACGTATCTATTATGCTGACGTCTGGTGGTATTGAAGCACTTCTTCGTCGGAAAGTAACAAGATGTTTCCCTTTATATTGCAGACACGATTACAGAGTGTACGAAGCTAATTAATGTAATATGACAGCATCTTAACGTTGCTTTAAATGCTAGTAGTGTTTAAACTTCTTTTTGAGAGATATACTAGATCTCCTTTTTTCTGAAAGGATGGCTTCGACTACTTCGGTGCTTGAAGAGGGCGGCTAGAGACGATGCATTACTTTTCAATGTGTCAATACTCCCCATGATTGTCAACTACAGGTTGCCAATCAAGGCGAATCGACGACGCAAGTAAGAAGCTTTAATCATGTCCCTGTATACCTTTGATAGTGTTTGTCAGACAGGGACCACAACAGACCATTTTTCACTCTCTATATCGATTACCGAGTGGTAAACCGGTTGACCTCTGGAACAAGATTATATGCTATTGTTCTCCGGGCTCGGGAAATTTCGGCGTCTGTCACTCCTTTTAGTTTGTTCGAGTGGAATAAAATGTCATTTGGGTTGAGAAATTCCCCGCAGGGGGAATTCCGAAACTTACCATATGACTTGTACCTGTCCCAGAATATGTACCCGTACCATTCTCAAATTACGTGGTACACGCAATTATTGGAGTTGAACCGCCCATAATTGTATTATAATCTTCTGCAGAAATTTTATGAACAACTTTGAGCAGGTTCAGCTTTTAGGCCGGGGGCGATACGCCAGGTGCGATCGATTGACATCTTTTAATAAAACTACTAGAAAGAAGTGTTCGTTGATTGATGTATTGTAGTTTACTAACACAAGGTCTACATTCCATTCAAGCACAATCCTACTCATTTTGCAGCTTCTCAAACCAGTTGATGAGAAGCGACTTTAAAAAAAAATCCAAAATCCAAGTTGTTACAGAGCAGCAGAAAACTCGCCTGGAAGCTGAAAAGTTCATTTAGCCATCTGTCATTTCTGTGTCGAGGGTTTGATTTCTTCGAAACAGCGAAAGAGTTGCGAGGGCGCGTGATGTACGAGTGTTTAAATATTGAGGTACGGGCAGATGCCCGGGAACGTTTGCTAAACTCTTGGCACTGTAGAAGATAGCACGCTCATGGCTACATCCATCGGGATCTGCAATGTCTCGGTCTGGAAATACTCGCCTTGTGTGTGTCACATACTTTGAGATATGTACGGTACGTAGGTATGTATTTTGGAAACCATGTGGTAAGAAAGTTACGGGTTTTGGGAATTCCTCTACCCCACAGATCTATCAGCAGTTGTTTGACAACGCAGCCACCTCATGGAAAATACCATGAAAAAGTGGAGCATTTCCTGATCAGGTGAGAAAAATTGTCGATCAGCGTTGTCAAGAGTTTCTGAGGAAAGATTAAGGGCAGCACCAGGTCTCAATTGGAGTATTGAAGGCTAATCCCAAAGACCTGGAGTCCCTGAGCAACCTACCCTTCCTGCGGTCATTGCACACCATTCAATCACTTTTGATCCGCTTGAGTTATTACAGCAGGGCCAATGAAAGATTTTGTAATCTAGTGTTGTATGAGTTACGAGGAGTGGATTATCGCAAGCTGCAGGAAAAGGCCCGCAAGAGAAACAACAGATCAGGTCAGCTTATTCAACCAATCAGGAAGTGGAATTGCTGATCGGATCAGATGACCAGCCTGCTAACGTAGATCGAACGATCACATAGCCCGAGCAATGGTTGTGTTTGGTATGTTGAAGACAACGATGACGACTACACAGGTGTTGATGTATTTCGTTCCAAAATGTTCTGGTGGCTATAATTCATGCCAATAAGTTGGCTATCTCGGCTGCCCTGATACAGGAGCATAATGGTATCTGGTGATGCTCACCAGAAAAGCTTTGAAGATGAACGGGGTGGACGATTGGTTGTTCGATAAGGATGTACCGATTAAAGAGCAATCGAAACGATCGATATTGTCATGACTGATCATGTCTAATGGAATTGATGGGTGGTTAAGGAGATGAGGAAATTACGAAGTGCACGAAAGGAGAGGAAGGGATCTTTCTGGCGTTATCCGCCTGTATCACTCCGAGGGCAGAAATTGAAGATTGGCATTTCATGATCTGGCTGCATTTGTAGCCTCTTCGTCACCCGATGATTCAAATACCAGTGATCTAATTAGAGTCTTCACAAATGGCTCCACCCTTTTTAGGTACCATGCAATTCCAAGCAGAGCAGCAACCCCCGATATTTGGCTTCGTTCACCCTGATGGTCGGAGTAAATTCTGAGCCAGCAAACGATTACTTTCACTTTGGTAACTTCCAGTGTATAGCGCTATAGGCACTCATCACATTCTTGACAGTAGCCGACCCGTCAAAAACCTATGCAACTAATTCTTCATTTTGATCAACCGTCGGCGGTGGGAGAGTGATTGGTTGTCGTGGTTGATTCCGAGGGTCTATCTACATGTAACACAAGAATGGAGATGAGAGCAGATCACCTGGCTACCCCTCCATGCGAGACCAGATCAGCAGCACAATCACTGATACGTCTATGTTCTATTACTATCACGTCAGTCTAGAAGGAGGTTATCAAGGAATCGGGCGGATTTAATTGGAGATCACAGTCCATTTTCACTAGAGGGGGATCTACCGTAGTGTACAGAAATATTTGGGGATCTGCACTGACTGTGAACCGGAAAAATGTCGGCCAGTCATCAAGGACGAATATGCAGGCGATTTACCAATTTCAATCCATCGCCTTGAATCGCAGTCCGTCATTGCTCAAGTCATAGAACGACAGCATTGAACTGCTGACCTGGGCTGAGTTATTTACAGGCCTTGTGATCCCCAAGCCAGACCCCACTCATAAGTGAACAGAGTGTTTATTAGACGTTATAGAGCCAGTGAAGCGATAAAACTTGTTTGGAACCAGGATTTATGATTGACGTGTTTTGGGGCTTAAGAAATTTAGACCAGAAACGGAGCGGCACTATGGCTTACTGCCCTCAAGCAAGTGGGAAAGTATTAGCTAAACCCTAAAGCCTAGGCAGACCCCACTCGTAAGTGACCCAGAGTGTTTATTAGACGTTATGGTTCGTTCCGATCCGGTGCTTGACTCGTCTTCGGTTGACGACGACAAAATGGAGCTGGAGGAAAAACCGTCTGCTCTCGCTGGTTTGGTTCGTAATCTGCCAGTTGATTCTTCGCCTCCAAACCAACCGGCTCCTTTTAACGGGTTCAATGGCCTCTTCATTCCCAGCGAATATTCGGCCCTCGAGGAAGACGATTACAGCTATGACCCGAAGAAGCCCTTTATGGATCTCTATCTCATTTCCATAACCGAACCGACGGACGATCAGCTCGAACCCCGCAAGTCTTGGGCCCGTGACCAGGTGTGGGGTCTGGTCCCGAGAGTGTTATTGATGAAGAAGAAAGGAGTTCCCCATTTCTTCTCTCGTCCCGGTAAATGGATTTTCCCGCCCCGGACACCCGCGCCCCCGCGAGATGAGTGGAACGCGAGCTTGATTACGTTGAAGACTTTGAAAATATTGCTTGATTCGGCTCCATGGAAGGATCTGCTGACTCCCATGTCTGAGATGGACATTTCTGACCCGCCGTGGCTTAAGGTGTAAGTGGCGAATTCAGACCAGCAGGACTGGGATGAATATGCGGAATGATTGTCTTCGCACTAAATCCAACATACGACCGGATACCCCCATTTTAACTGCAAATGATTGGGACTCAAGGTCGACTTTAGAAAATGCAACTCTGGCCAGCTACACGAGCGGTGCGACCGATATGCCCGTCGTTGAAAAATAAAAGTTCAGTGTCATTGCCAGTTTTTTCGCGAGCGCATTCGTCGGACAATCCAGGAGCATGTTAACTAAAATAACGACCAGGTCAGTTTACTTGGGATTAAGTCAGGGTCTAGAGTATGGCTATACTGAGGTCGAGTCAAGGAAGGCTACGATCGGAAGCTGGCAAACATGTGGCACGGCCAGTTCACGGTAGCAGAGTTGATCGTTGAGCACGCAGCAAAGCTAATCAAGGCCAGAACGGACTACAACGTGCTCTCTATAGTTTACGTCACCAAGATAAAAATGATGAGGAGCTTCCCAGTTTGGCTGGAAATTTGTCAAAATCGATGACGGATCTAGATCTAGTTTTGATGGAGCATTGCTGCCAAAGATAGTTTGGAACGACCACTCGAGATGTAGAGAAGATATTGGATGTCCGGTCAGGTCTGAAGACTCAGTATGGAGGGGCTCACCTGAAGCTCCTTGATCAGTGGAAATTCTATGACGAGCAGACCTGGATTGACGAATTAGACCTGAACTGTGGAGTACTAATGCGGGAGTTCGATCCCTGGACAGCTTGTCGATACCGATTCGAATTTATGCAGACTCACGATGAGGCCGACAACCCTTCGGAGCAATAGACCTCTCTGTTGTCGCTTTGATGTTATGCTGCCCGGAGCATAGATTCGACCAATTAGCGTGCTGATCGGTTTGTGGTCTACTAATCGAAGCTGACCGGTCATGAATGTTGACCAATCAGATAATGAACGGATGCTAAAAGGGTCGGACGGGTCAGGGCAGTGGGTGAAGGGATCGACACAGGGGTGGGCAGGTGTTAAATGTGAACTGGATAACGATGCAGATGATCACGTTTCATGAACTTGATGATGAATGATGAATGTAGAAATTGGTGACATCGTATGATTAACGTTGGAACCGGGTGACTAATGGAATGGAGTATTAAAAAAATAAGATGGAAATAGTTGCCGAAGGGTTAGTTACTGATCTGTTCTGGAGCCGATCCCAGGGTCATTTCGGTACTGGCTACACCACGGACCCGCCATATCGACGCTGTCGAGGGACGCTTGTAGAGATACAGTGTGATCTACCCCAGGTTATTTTCAACCGGGTAGCCCTTCCTCTCTCCCTTCGATTGGCTATGTTGAGGATGATGGGGCGGAAGAATAAGGCAAAGTCACCGTGAGCTACCTTTTCTCTCCACTAGCGTAAGTTTCGCCTGATCGGCTAGGTCGTTGCTTGTGCCATCTCTTGTTTTGGAAAATGCTGTACAATATGCAGCCTATATTGTGAATTGAAGTCCCACTAAGGCAAATCCAAAAAAGCATGATCTCTTTGGAAAAGAACGAACAGGAACGAAGCCAAATCTAGGCGAGATCGTGGCTTTTGGATTATATACAGAAACCCTGGGAAACCTTGCTTGTTACATATCCCAAGTAGGAGTGTGATGTAGTCGCTCTCGGAATTCTTTCCGAGGTGCAAACACCCACGGGGGGCAGATAACTGACTGTCTGAGGGGATTTTCCGTCCATCCAGGTCTTGGTCCAGGTCAGCATCGATCTGGCTGGACTGGTCACTTCCATCACCTTTGCGTGACTACTGGGATGATCCATCTCTTGAAATCCCACCTTGTGTACCCGTCAGCACTGACGGTTACGCTCTTCTGGTGGACTCTTGGACGAGAAGTTAAGATGCCTGGTTAAGGCAGCGGGGCGAGGGATAGGACTAGGGTTGCTCCTGGGTGGAAATTTTCACCGGGAGCGGACTGGCGTTATACTTCAGTATACCACAAATGCTGGACCGAGATTACTCAATCGGTCAGTCCAACCAAAGACAATAAGGGGGTTACTCCAATCTTAGATGTAGACGTGAACTCCAAACAATAATCCACAATCTTCCACAGTAAGTCAAAACTTCGCCTCCCCTTTTTATACAATAATACCGTGTTCCAAACACGGGCGACTTGAGTGAGTATACTATTTCCAAATGACTCCCGGTCAGGGGACTTAAGATGGGTCTCTTGTGACCTTCCCCGGTCAAACTAATGACAACTAGAGGGGGCCTTGTTAACCCTCTGCTGTGAGCCAGTAGCGACTTTTATCTTAGAAAGAGAGACGTATACTGGTTTAATCCCTAAATCCAATATACACTTATGGTGTACCTGACCCAAAATATGGCGACCGGCCTTGCTGGTTGCCTGTGTACCTTACACCAAATAGGGTGGCTTGCCGGTTATCTTCAACATCATCCTCCTGCCACCCGATTGGCCAATAATGCCTCATCCGGCTACCACAGCGATCTAGCCTTGTTAGCATCCCTGGAGCCTTACACGTCCCTTGGCTACCTGCACTTACCATCGACCACCTCCGTAGGATATCTCAACCCCGCTGGCTGGTCCATCTTCACTGCTGCCCTCCTTGCTGATCCGCATAACTTCTTGACACTGGACACGCTCTTCACTCCTTCCGTATCCATGTGTCGATCCGGCCCCTTAGTGTTCCTTCGTCCTCCGTTCGCTGCTATCACTCCGACTTTGTAGCTGACTCAGGGCAGCTAATCCGATTCGCCATTTTGGCCAAACAGATTGGTGGTATTATCACTCATCTGCCAGTTAATTGAAACTGGAGCCACTTCACATCAGGAGTTATTATTAGAAGAAGCGAAGAAGAGAGAGAATTAAGGTATATTTAAAGGAAGAACGAAATGTTTAGCTACTTAGCTACTTAGCACATAAAACACATAGAAACACCAGATGACGACAGAACGAGCAATTAAGACGAAGTTTGATGGAAATAAGGCTTAGAAAGAGCAAAAACGAAAAAGTCTCGCGTGCCACCGAGAAAACCAAGAAAAAAAGTTTGGCAACCCCATCGACATAAAACAAGGGGATAAGTGAAGAAATATCAAATAATACAGCAAAAGAAGGTGATGAACCTCAAGCAGCTCGGGCGACTAAAAGTTACCGAAATAATTACAACGGTCAATTTTGCATTAAAAGTGGACCCAATAAAAAGCGGAAACAAATCAAGATGGTAAATGGCGATGAATGAAAAAATGAAGCACTGGAACGTACGTAACAAAGTATGGATGATTCAGGACAAGCCAAACGATTACCGACCATTGCATACAAAATGAGTCTACAAAACGAAATTTGACCAAATACAGAGATATCGAAAGCCAAAAGGCACATTTGATCGCATGTGGGAAAGAACAAAGGCTCAAAATCGATTACAGCTTGGCGTTTGCTGCTGCAATCGAAATGGGAACAGTGAAATTGATATTAGGTTTGTCTATGATTTGGGGTGTGCGCGCAAAACGTGGCGACATATGTAAAGGCAACTGAAACCGAACATGATATCTATTTGCATATCCCGCAAGGAATGAGGTGCCGGATACTTATGATGCTCACAGAACGTAGATTTTAGGTGCCGACCTGTCATCGGCTTCAGGTAACGATTTTTATAGGCTCGGGTCGCTGATCTCAGCTACGTGGAGGATGAGGACGACGAAGATTATCAAGTACAAAAAATGTTTGCAGCAATGGCCAAGTCCCAGGTGGCTGCACGCCGACCCAATTTAGTTCGGGCTGCAGATATGCCTTCCCAGCTGAAGATCAGGTATAAATCCCCGTTCACTGGCTCTTCCTCCGGTGGGTCGCCAGATACTGACCGCAGACAACCCACCCAGCTAACTCCTGGTGCTGCCCTGCCGCAAAACG
This sequence comes from Sclerospora graminicola, assembly GCA_001887855.2. Classification (NCBI taxonomy): domain Eukaryota; phylum Oomycota; class Peronosporomycetes; order Peronosporales; family Peronosporaceae; genus Sclerospora; species Sclerospora graminicola. The sequence goes on along the minus strand of MIQA02001771.1, from coordinate 72,718 downwards.
GGCAGCTATTTTAGAAGATACTAAGGATGAGGACAACAAGAAAACGAAGAAGTGGAACAAGAGGAGGACGGAATTGAGTATTCATGGGTGAACAATACTCATTCTGATCACAGATGACCGGGGGGGGGCAGTCAGCCCCAATGTCGCATTCAATTGTATGAAGTATGAAGTTCCATGGTTTCCGCGCGCAACTGATCTGCGGTTGCAACCTTGGACGGCTAAATAGCTACTGGTACTTTGTCCTGCAGATTCTATTGGGTTCTAAAATCGCTCGTTTCCTTTCTCGCTGCGTTTTCTGGATCTTCGCTCAGTCTATCAAGGCACCCCGAGTTCGGCTTGGCGTCCTGACTAATCGAAGGAGCTGCCCTATCGGTTTTGTTAAGTACAGAATACTGGCGAGCGCTGACCGCATCGATAACTGCTATGGGGATGTCCTCAACCGGCAGGTTCCTAACCTATTTACAAGCGTATAAAGCTTCTTTCTTCGATACGCCCAAGCTATCTGGTAGTAGCCCACTTCTTGTACATCACGGCTGAGGTGCGAAGGGCCCTGCGCTGGAATTGCTTTCCGGTTTCGAACATGAAGACAACATCGGGTTTCCCTCACTCAGGACTATGAATACAGTGACAGTGTGGTTGACAACGACGAATTCTAGCCAAATGGTGCTGGTGTTGATACTGATAATCAAGTTTTTGGAAGATGTCTTTTAACCACGGTTGTTGCGATCTGCTGGCCGAAATTAGCTGTAATATATATACTGGTGGTGCACTACTTTGAGTTAGCATATTCTTCTGTGGTGGTGAGTATTTAATTCAAAGGGCTCAGGATGACAGCTCTGGTTCAGTCGCTAATATTGCTGTTTGTGTATCCCATCGTTTCAGCGCGCCAAAAATTCTTCACCATGAACCAGAGTTCAATCCTCGTGTGCACTGGCAATTCCTTGGTGACTATCGATATCAGAGGCGTTAATGTCACGCAAAATGTGGTTGGCTGGAGACTTTCATCTTCTTGTACCACGTGGACACCTATCATAGTTTTAAAGCGGTGACCAGCAAGATTGATCTCTTGCCTTGCACCAACATCGAGAGAATTAATTTAGGACGGAATGTCTAACATCCAGCGCTTAGCGCTCGCTGTGACCGATACATTCTGTGAGTGCTAATGTCTCACATCTCGTGAACGCTAGCATCTTTGCAGACACATGATAAAGGGAAACGTTCACCTTTGTAGAGGCGATAGGGGTGCGTAACCTTGTGCTACGACTGGCCGTGATGTATGGTATGATACCATTTAGCCTTTTCTGTCCTTTGTACATCTGCTGTAACCATGCGCTCTTGCAGCATTAAGGTATTTTGTGATTTATTGATGGATACAGTCGCATCTCAGGTTGGGTCTACGCGTTTTATCAAATGAATAAAACTGAAGAATCCGTCTTCGGTCTTAATCTGGTGACAATTCTTATTGCAGTAATCTTATTATGATGGTGCGACCCATGGTTCGTATTATTATGCTAGCTGTGTTGATGTTAGTGTGTGATTGCTTTATGTCGTTGGAATACTTTGATTCTGGTTGCGGCATGCCCGGACTTTTGTGAGAAACCTACCCATTGATCATTTATTCTGCTGCTATTTAACTTTTATTCGTTAATGTGGATCTAAGTTCTCATGGAGCGTGTTCTTTGAGACCAAGTGTTTTTTGGCGTGGTCACTAGTTTCTTTTCTACATTTTCGCTATTGTAACTGTTGTGGGTGTCTCCAAGCGACTTGGCGTGTTTGTGCATCACGCCAAGTGGAAGTGGATGCAGCTCGTGGCCTGTCTTGTGCTAAATTTTGCTGTTTCATCGGCTATGACTTTCTTTTCAAGGTGTAAGATCTCACAGTTTGTATAGTACATGCAGGTATGTTTGAAAGGTCAAGATGTTGATAGTTTCTCCTGATGGTAAATGATTTGATTTTGTAATCGTTTATAGCTGCTAATAACGGATACCCCAGAGCAAGGTATACCACGAAAGACGCACAGATCATCACCGTACAAGGATGTTAATCCATATATTGAGTCTGATTTGGATTAATGAAAATCTCGTCTTGACAAGCATATCAAGGGTGGCCACAGTACGGAAGGGGGTGTAATGTTCTCGTTCCTATGCTCGATGTAGCCTCTAAACTGTATCGAGGGCTGTACGGGAATTTAAACTCCGAAAGGCACTCACTCGCAACATCATATCAACAGTTTAAAAATACCAAATACTAAAAGGAAGCGCTGCGTACGGCAACGGCAATTGTCGCAAGCCGTTGAAGGTGGTCTCTCCGAAACTCGAGGATAGCCTCAACGCTTGGATCATTTTTGTGGAGGGAAAAGGTAAACCTTGGCCGCAAGATTCTAACCATAAAGGTCCAAGAGGATGTATGTGGGACAGCACATTCATTGAAGATCTCCGTTGATGGGTATCTGCTTTCATGCGTCGTCACAACTTGCATTTTCGGATCAATCGTGGAGAAGCGGGATTTGTCAATCAAAGCGTGGTTCAAGAAGGCTGGGGGAGCGACTTGGGGTTATTGATTTATTGGACTGCAAGAACGTGCTCAACATCGACGAATGTGAATTGTGCTCTTCCAGGGCTCCCGTTGATGACATTTGCACAAATGGCAAACTCGGACTCAAGCAAGACAAAACACGTATGCCATTCACATTTTGCACAAATGCTGGTGGATCAGAATTGCTACCTCCGTTGCTCATCGGTCGTGCTGCTCGTCCACGTTTTGTCGGCAAAATGTGCGAGAGATTTGGGCTATTCCTCCAAAAACAACAGAAACGCTTGGATGACAACATCAATTTTCGCCGCTGGTTTCGCTATTTGAAAACCAAGATGTGTGCTGCAGCACGTTGTGTTTTGTTGTTGCTCGTCAATGCTCCATCACATACAAGCGGTGCTTTATATTTATCCCACGCGACCGTGAAGATGTTACCTCCTCACACAACCACTTTTCTTCAACATATGGACGCCCGTATGATCGCATCGTTCAAACTCGATACCGGTCACGGCAAATTTCTCAAGAAATCAAGCGAATCAAGATTAGTGAGGATGTAGAAGGCTCCCAAGCCTACAAGATTGATCACTTGACAGCAAGAAACAGAATCACGAAATATGGGACGAGAAAAGCTCCACGACTGCCGGACATTGTTGGCTACACATGACTGCTGTCATGGCGTTTATTGTGTCAGTTGCTTTAAATCGATTCACGGAAAAGTCAAACTTCTTCTTCGAGACGGCATATATGATGTCAATTGTGACGAGGATAACAGTTTGCTTCTCGCGTAGACTTTTGAATTTCGACAGTCGGAGAAATTAAGATCTTATGATTGCTGTTTTACGGGAGATCAATGATGAATCTGGGTTAAGTTTGGCTATCGATCGCAATTGCATGAACCTCCCGATACTCCCTCATTATAAGGTGACTAGTGCATCGCTAGCATGTTCTCAGCGTAAAATTTTAAAAAGCATTTGTTTCTATTGGTAGTTCTAGTGTAATGGGGTACCATTACATAAGCGATATTTCAATGTAAATATCACAGTTCAATTTCATACTTGTTTGCAATTAATACAGTGTAAGCCAGTAACAGCCTGTTACACCTGGTAGCACTTAGTGGTCCGTCTTAACGACCACTGTTCGTTCCGTTCCGCTACTTAACCAGCGGAACGAAGGTTTAAGAGCCGCTCGACCGTTATTTCGACGGTCAGCGATCGTGAACGCGAGCGTCAGCTCACGCAAGACTTAGTGAGGGTAGGCTTTCCATCACTTTCCACAACGTAGTGTGGATACCGTTCTGGAGACGATGCGGACCATGGGGTTCGACATTATCACCATCCTCCGTGGCAAGACCTCGGAGGAAGCGTTGGAAATGGTAAACCGTTTCAAAAGGGTTTACATAGACCCCCGGGTGCGTTCCGCAACAATAATGTCGCGGTCGCCACCAGCAACGCCCACTGTGAGCGTTGAAGTAGTAAAGGCGCGAATAGCCTTTTACTGGGGAAGGGGGTAAACCCCTTAGAAGATGGTTCGCAGAGGTCGAAGATGCCATCTCTGCGCAAAAGATTGTTGACCCGCGTCAACAAGCCTTATGCCTGGGCGGTCGTACCAGGGCATGGACAATGGGCCGCAGATCCACTGATGAATCTGCGTTCCTGACTTATCAGGAAAGTTGAGATAAAGCTCAACTTCGAAGCTCCAGAAATGAAGCTTAGTTGTCGACAAGAGTTCATAAAGAATATCCACGTCGGGTGTTAGAGAATATTTCTTTTTTTTTATGCGTAGGCATTAGCATTATTTTTTATGCGTAAGCATAAGAAGTATGCCAATCTAAAGAAGTGCACCTTCGATGCACCTGAGATACCCGATCTTGGCCGTTTCGTGGGCAAGAACGGGTGCGCCCTGATCCAGAGAAGATCAGGGTGATTGTCGAATGGCCTACTCATAACAATAACAAGGAACTTCGAAAGTTCCTTGTGTTGGCGACATATTTGCACAAATATTCGTGCAATTATGCTAGCCTCATTCGACCTCTTTCTCAATTACTTAAGAAGGATGTTGAATGGCACTGGGATACCCAGTGCCAAGACGCTTTTGATGCAGCCAAGCGAAGCTTGATTGAAGCGCCTGTCTTAGTTATAGCCGATAACGAGCGACCGTTTCACGTCGTTTGCGACGCTAGCGATTTCGCAATCGGCTAAGCTTTAATGTAGCGCTATCACGATGATTGTGATCGCGTGATATTTTACCAATCGCGTCAGTTGCGCCCAGCCGAGCGCAACTATCCAGTGCATGACAAGGAACTCATTGCCATGAAGTATGTACTGGCAAGGTTTCGGATCTATCTCCTAGGAGATAGACCGTTTGGGATTTACAAGGACCATGCGTCGTTACGCACGGCCGTGAATTCACCACACATTTCTCAAAGAATGGAACGGTGGCTGTCATTCTTTGCCGAGTACAACTTTATGGTTGAATACAAACCGGTAAAGTTGAACGTAATAGCGGACGCGCTATCACGACGCCCCGGCTATGAGACGAAACCGTCTGTAACGGAGGCAGTCAGTGCAAACGCAATACGTTGCACTGCTCTGTCGTCGTCACTCGTACGCCAGGTACGTCAAGCGTTCGAAACAGACGAGGAAACTCGTCTGCTGATTGATTACTTAAGCTATCAATCTGATCGGAAGCGCGAGGAACTTCCAGAGTTCCTTCGCGCATGCGTGCATCGTTACCGATTGCACGATGGTCTGTTGCTTTACAGCACAGATCAAGATGATGTTAATCGCATTGTCGTTCCAAACGACGATGATCTCAAACATCAAATATTGTTTGAGTACCATGATGCACTGATTTCAGGGCATCAAGGTCGAGAGAAGACGTATGCTTCTCTCGCACGCGATTTCTACTGGCGTAACCAATATAAATGGGTACGTTAGTACGTCCGCGCTTGCGAGATATGCCAGCGCATCAAGCCCGCACAATCCGCGCAGGCTCCCCTCCAATCTCTGCCGGTTCCGACAGAGTGTTGGAAGTCCATTTCTATGGATTTTATCTTTGGTCTTTCGGCTGATCACAGTCGGAAAACAGGCATTGTGGTCTTTGTAGACCGTTTCAGTAAGATGGTTCATCTTGCTGCAGTGTCAGCGAATGTCACCGCTGCGCAAACGGCGCGAATATTCGTTGACACGGTATTCCGTTTACACGGAATGCCGGAAAACATAGTCTCGGATCGTGATCCAAGATTTACAGGGCGTTTCTGGCAAGAAACGTTCTCGTTATTGGGCACGCAGTTGAAGATGCCATCTATGGACCATCCGGAAACGGATGGGCAAACTGAGCGCGTTAACGCGTTCTAGGAGACATGCTGCGTTCATACGCGCATTCCTTCGACCAGTGGAGTGACGTTTTGCCACTCACTGAGTTTGCGATAAATAACTCGGTGCATGCTTCCACAAAGCATACACTGTTCTACGTGAACGCCATGAGGCATCCACGAACCCCAGCTTTTACTTGGCGGTACGCCAAATCTAAGTAGGGGAGGGACCCGCTCAAATTTTGAGCGAGTCGATGCGCAACTTGCATGTGCAACTTGCGAAGAACTTGAAGAGTCTTCTACTGTTGACACAGTAGAAATTCAAGCCGCTTCAGTTGATACTGAAGCTGCCTACGAAGAAAATGTGTTTGAAGCAATGGTCGCAGACAAAGAAGACAGTATAGCTACTGCTAATAAAGCAGTAGATGAATTCGTATTAAAGCTTGACGCTGTAATACATTACGTGAAAGATGCACTTGCTTCTGCTTTTGACAAGCAGAAGCAAAATGCAGACAAAAATGGAAGGAAAAACACAAATTACTTTTAAAAAGGTGGATTAGTTCTATTATCAACAACTAATTTGCCTACACATGCAATTAGCAACTTCCCTACACGGAAGTTGCTCCCTAAATTAATTGGACCCTTTAAGGTCCGAAGTGTCAAGGGGAATGCCTATACATTAGACATTCCCGCGGCTATCGCCTTAACCGACGTTTAACGTTGGGAGGCGCAAGCCTTATCTCTTGTCTCCGTCTTTTGATGAGACGCATCCCCACGGCGAGTGCCGTGCTTCTTCAAGTCTCACAAAAGAGACTTGTTATATATATTATCGGTTTCCAACCGATTGTGGGTAGTCTGGAGAGTCTGAATCTCCGACTTTAAGCGGTCAATCTCGACGAGCAGAAGATCATTCTTCTGCTGAAGGGCAACGTGATCGCCCAAGATGTCGTAAATCTCTTCACGAAGGGAACGATATGCCTTTACAGAGTGAGACATATCGCCGCTCAACCCAGAGCATGCCCTCTAGAGCTGGCGGAGCTGTGAGCCATGCTCCGCAACAACGACGGCGAGGGAACTATCAGCCACCGCCGCACCCGATTGATAACCAGGGGAATAAGCGCTATATTCTCGAGTGCTTGATTGCGAAGCGCTCGGTGTCCACTATAAGAAGGGGCAGCGTACCGAGTACTTGGTACGCTTGGTACGCTGGGATATTCCCAAGAGTTTGACTCTTGGGAGCCGATCGAGGTTACGCTGGGATATTCCCAAGAGTTTGACTCTTGGGAGCCGATCGAGGTTCTGAGGGCAGGCGCCCCTGAACTCCTGAGGGGGTTTGAGAAGGATACTTCTCCTCAAACTCGTAAGAAGCATCAACACTAAGTGTTGATGAGTGGAAGGTATCAACACCAAGTGTTGATACATTAAGGGCGTCGATCAGGCCCTTAATTAGTGGGTACTGAGTAACCTCGGTACCTCCGCAGCTCCTTTTCGTTCAGACGAGGAGCTCCCCTTGGACAACAAGGGCAATTCAAATGAGAAGGGACACCGCAAGGAATTATTTCTTTGATGCAGGTATAATGGATAAATTCCATTTTTCCTGTACGTGAGTGCTTTAAAAAGCGCTCGCAACTTACGTGAACTCGCTTCACGTAATCATCGGGACCTTTGTTGTAGTTTTCAACAAAGCCATTCTAACTTTGGGTCAGGGCGTCTTTATCGTCCCTCTTCCTTCAAGCACCGTTTCGGTTCGTATAATAACGAACCGGAAACCATAGTTCGATGAAGTACCGACGTCTATCGTCGGTACCCCTAACGAAGTGGCAGTTGCGAATGTCTTCGCGATCATCTAACGCGTTGATATCAAACAACAGGTATAGATTATCGTGTTTGCAATGTCCGCCAATGTCGGGCATCAACGTCCATGCTGGGGTCCAAAACCCACTTTGTACGGAACATGTGGTTCCGTACGACAAGACGAATCAGAGCTGGCGTAAGCCACTTCTGCACGATGTTTCGTGGCAGGGGGGGGGCTGGAGCGCCACCTGCCCTCACGAAGTCGTCATCTCGACCAGGCGAGTGTCGAGGTCCAGCAGGAGCTCTCCGCCCCTTCTTTCATCTTAGTCGCTGTCATAATCGACAGCGTCAGACTTTACTCCACCTTCATTTTCGGCGATGAACTTATAGCGAGCTTACGCTCAATAAATAAATAGACCCCTCACGGAGGACTGTGACGTCCTCATCCACTTCTTCGGAGTTCCGTAGCGTCTCCAAACAGCGAAGAACTCTTCTTCGCCACACGCCATTCGGCAGGTGTTAGCGTTTTAGATGTCGCGCTAGCGACGTCTTCATGTCCCCTCTTAGATGCTGCTTCCGTAGCATTTGCAGCCAGAGACAATGGGTCTCTCGGCTTCTCCTTCTTCGACGCTACGTAAGCAGCATCGGTACTCGATGATGTATCACCTCAGCATGTGATGCTGAGGCGGATGCTTGATGCGCAGTTTCAGCAGCGCCGGTAAGCGCGCCGCCGCGTGTCTCGACCATTAAGTTCTTATCGTCGCTTATGGTTGTAAACAATTGATTGTTTTGACCAACAAGTGTCACCACCCGATTGGCCAATATTACACTTATTATTGGCCAAACACCTTAAGTGGGGGGTGATGTAATGGGTACCATTACATAAGTTATATTTCAATGTAAATATCACCGTTCAATTTCATACTTGTTATGTGAAATTAAAATATTGGATTATAAGTAATAACCTACTTCAGTATAATCCAATATTTTATTATAATCCACCCTGGAAACTGATTCAGATTTAAATATCGAATTTAAGCAGAGATCTAATAAGATGAGTATTAATAAAACAGTTTTAAATTACATGTTTATATGATTACTTTAGATTTAATTATAGTAGTTAGTTCTAAACCACTCATAATATATTCACTCTTAACCTTACCGTCTTGCAGCCACGTGTATTGGATATATATTTACATATATATCCGAGGGACTATTTAATCAACTAAATAGTCCAACCTAAACTTTAATACTAATTAAACTATTGGGGAACAAATTACATTTGTTCCTAACCAATTGCACGCTTCCTCACATACAATTAATACAGTGTAAGCCAGTAACAGCTAGCCTGTTACATCTAGCCTCTCAGTGTTCTACTGGAAGAAGTACTACAAGAATTTCTTGGATGTTTGGATAAGAAGTAGAACTTGTAACGCTGCTTTCTGAACATGATCATATATTAAAGAAACGAGGTTGATCCGCTTGTCCACTAACAACCCATTTTGAGTGGTGCAACAAGAGGAAAGACAGCACACAAAATCATAGTTAGAAGGAACGTCACAATGCAAACGCAAAAACGCTCGCAGAGTCTCATTATTAAGTAATTATTACCACATGAAGCGTGCAGAGGATTCATCCACACACTTATACGGACAACACAGGAAAACATACAATGCCAGCACGTGGACAGCTGTGTAGGCAGCGGCTAGTACCCCCAATTGGAATCCAGATTGCTGCACTGGAGGCAGCATTGTAAAAAAATATGGCCACCTTAAACCAAAACTACTTAAATTTTCTGCGTACAAGTGTAAGATAACGAAATGAACAAATTAGTATTGCGTTTAGGTAGTGTTTACTAAAAATGGGCGTTGTTTATTCTTGTCGAGCCATCAGTACTCGGCGTTGCAGATTGGGAAGAAGAGAAGAAGAAGAATACCACGAAGGATGAACGTAAAAAAAGAAGTATATTAACAGTGGCCGACAGCAACGAGGACATTTTTCTACCCCCCCCCTTTTTTTCTCCGAAATGTAGATCAGACTGCGTAGAGCTTAAAAAAGGGTCTCCGACTGCTTCGCACTCTCTGGTTCAATCAGAAACGCTGACCAAAAAACACTTTTTTATTCTCGGAGTACACACTATTAGGGGCTAGCCGGAACAAAACGAAGGTTACTATTTCTAAAAATTACTCAATATCCAGGTCATGCTTTGTGGCGTCTAACCACCAGCGTATTGTGAACTGAATGAGACAGTATATTGTTGCGAACTAGGTTTGAAAAGAAGTGAAAATTGTGACTGTAACCATCCAAGCACCGCTGCAACACGCAGCATCCATGTCGATGTGTCCCCACCGTCGTACACTCTTGACACACGGCATCAAACACAAACTGATTATACTCGGGCTTCAAAAACTGAAGGGCCCGTTGAATCACGTGATTCCCATTCGAGTCAATGCATAGCCGGACGGCATCGTCCTGGAGCACTTCCACGATAACATCCGGTAACTTGGTCGTCCGACATCGCTCTGACCCCTCCCTCGACTCCTCACACCTTACCACAAAGGCATAATTTTTGTCCTCGTCGCCATACACTTCTTCAATGGCATCCGATGATGTGATACACACTTCAACCACTTTCTGGACCGACCTTGATCCGTGAAGATTCAATGCGGCTGCGACGAGATTCGAGCTCACGCGTCGGATAATCACCAGACGCTTTTTATCCTCCACACGTTCCAATAGTTTTTTAGAACAAATAATTGCCAAATGGATCCACCATCATTCCGCCAAATGCTCGAGCAATTCATTGTAAATCACATCACACAAATCCACTCGATCTTCGTAATCCTGCTGCTCTTGAAGCAATCGACAGCCATTTTGATCCTTCGACATCGCAAACACACGATTGCGAATGTCCTCGACGCTTAACGTGGCGCTCAAACTCATTGAATCGGCCACTGAGCCCGCCATCATAGGTGCACTCATGCTTCCAGTATTCATCAAGGACATGGCCATGTCATTTGCGATTGCTGTCGGTCACTAAACGATCCATTAAGTTGATGGTCAAGCTCTTGTCCATTCATTGAATGACGCTGCTGCTGCTGTGACTGCTGCTGCATCACCGAGTGGGAAGAAGGAGGCGAGAGTATCATTCGATCGGTTGGATACATCCTCGCACCATTTGGACGGTTCGAACTCGGCCCGTTGCTGCCATGTTCCGACGTCAAGCCACCACTTTGATGCACAAATTTGCATTTACTGCCCATACGACAATGTCCTTGGAGAAAAAACTTGCGCTGCTTCATTCCCAAGGGCATCCTGCCGCCCGAGCTCTTTCGTGGCGAATGGGGCGGTGGCGACGGCTCGGGAACGGGGAGTCATATGTTTGCAAACTCATGGGTCGATCATCGAGATTGAGCTTGAGGAACCCTTCGCCAAGCGCTTGGCTGGGTGACTGGAACAGAAAGGGCGTTGCACGCACGCCCGGAAGTGACACGTGCGTGGTGCATGGACAAGTATAATTGCGATCCATCCCTTCAGTAGAGAAAATTTTGGGCTTGTCATTGTAAACGTAACCTCTCTACTAAAGTTACACCTAGTTGAGCTATTTTTTGCGTAATTTTTTATCTTGCAAAAAAGTTTAACCTAACCACTTCAGCATTTTGAAGACGCTTCGGGCTTCCTCTGGGCAGAAATAAACGCAACAAATCTATATGACAGTTTGATAGGTTGAGGAGTAAAAATAGGCACGTAATCACGATTGACAGGTATTCGCATCTGAGAGGTATTTAATTTGAATGGTCGTGTTTTGCAGCGTAAAATATTCCTCGCCTTCGCCTTCTCCATCTTTGGACTGGAAGCCTACAGTGGCTTGTATGCACAGCAATGTACAATCCGTGCACCTCACAATGACACATACAACGATGCGACGTATCCTCTTCGCTAGGAGATCTTTCGTTAAAGGCTCTTTAAGCTTTATCACGAGTCTACTGCGTGCGGAGAAGGCAGGGTAAAAAATCATTGTTTTGACGGTCGATACGCCCTTGCGTGGCCATCGGGAACCAGATGTGCGGAGCCATGTTCCAGCATATGTTGTAGACGCGTTCTTCTTGATTCATGAGATTCTACGTCGATTAGTTTCACTGGGACCAAAGCGACAGCAGTAAAATACCTTGATGGATCGACATGGACGCTCGGTAATACGGTACTACGTACGACAATTGCTGCTACGATACGACACGTATTGCTTCCAACGGGGTATCGCGTACGACGGTTATCCTTCCGTCAACAATTTGGACCTATCGACCACCAAGCTTAAAACTCGACAGAGCCGTGGTTTTTAGCAGAGACGTTATCTTTTCTCGACGGCTTGTCTAGTCCTGCTGCAAATCCATTGCCGCTAGTATTGGTTTGCCTCCTCCCAAAACTTTCAGTGTCTTCATAATGCCATGGGCATAGTCACTATCAATTGAGCGACTCAAGCCGTGCGTGAGGAACGCCTCAAGCTCCATCGACCGCGTGCTTTCAAATACATCGCGATTAAAAGTATCGTAACTTCGGTCACTCCGGAAAGAACCTGGAGGCGACATGATGGCCGACCACTTGGGAGACAAGATACTTCCCATTAGCAGCCTCGTGTTCGCTCCGAAGCGTACGAGTCTTGCGTAGCATCGTATCGGAAATATCGGTATCATTTAGCTCTCTTTGGCTTCTCGAGAACGAGTCATCAGACTCCATACTGATACGAGAATGCACCGTATTGTTTGAATCTTCCAATCGGAGAGCGTCGATTCGCGACTGCAACGTATTTCCCGAAGCTCTCGAGCCTGAATGACCACTAGTCTCCGAGGGACTAGGTGGTATACGTGTATACCACAGGCGGTGGGTACTGCCCATTATTCGTGTTGGACATTGCATGATTCTGGAATCGAACATCACTTTTCCTGTTGTCTTTTACGCCACTGGAGACGTGAAAGACATTAACGGAACTCATGGGGCAATTGTGGCGGATCTTTCTATTCCTGATCAAGGACAAGACGAAAGAACATCAATTGGGTCACTTCATTGTAGGGCTCAAAGCAGCTCAATTCATCACACTAGATAGTATGCACACGATCTTGACCTCTTGATATACGTGATGTGTAACGTGCACATTTGCCCCTGCCTGATACCATTTAAGTTAAGATCGATGGACCAAAATCAAACATTGACACGCTTGGACCGTTTGCTTCCTTCAACACATCTAGAGTGATTGCAATAGCGTCGGGAGGACATGGAAGGGAACGCGGCAATATGCCTTGATAGCATAAATGATTTTTTCATGTGATGTAGCTTGTAGTGATTCCCACCCTTATCACGCAATATACAAATCATGCATTTCTGTAACGTCAGAAATATCTTGTCTTGAGTCGTCACGCTCAACTCGTCATATGCAGCCTCAACAGCAGCAAGCAGTTCGTCGATGCCCCTGATTCCAAATTTGTTCTGAAGAGACTGGAGCGCAGCAAACAGCCCCAAATCCAAAACATTGAGGTTGGGAGAATTTGGTGGCTGACAGTATATACGTATATTCCCGCCTCCTTCTGTCCTGGCACCGACAATATCCTCATCAAACGGAGAGACATGTGGTTTCGCGTTGTCCTGTTGAATGTATATAACTCTTGTTTGTCCCGTCGAGGCCTTTTCTCCTTGATTGCTCGAGAAGATATTTTTATAAATTTTGCGATCAATAACCTCAATGTTGCGCGTAACAATAGCTCCTCTTGGTCGATTTGTGCTAGATCTTTCAGCAATACGCTCTTTCGTGAAGGACCAAATTCCAAGCCTTCCTTCCCACGTTGCGGTTCGGTGAGAATCATGTCTACATGTTAGTTTTAATAAATCGTCAGAGGTAGTTAAGACATCTAGGGTATAAAATATTAAAGGTCATACCTTGGTCGTGCAAAAGCAGCTAGGAACATGGTCTTATGAATGGAGCGCTTGCTTCTCCGGTGTCGTGTTGGGGCTTCTTCGTGTGGTAGCAAGATGTAAAACCGATTATCCTTGTTTTCATTGAACCACTTCTCATCGACGTGTATCATGATGTCCATACTCTCAAATTCCATCGTAGAATCATTAACAGAACCAAGGGCAAACCCTAGACGCTCACTCGGGTTTCTCGAAGATAGGAGAGGTTTATACGTCCAGAAGCTCGGATAAGCTCTTCTTCTTTTATTAAGGCTCTCACAAGGTACCTACAAATACCAGTTAGATCTGCGGTTCGTCGTTGCACCTGACGATACTCCACGGGAACTGCAGCTACTCGTTCCTTCGAATCTTTTAGATTTACCTTCCTCTGACCAACACGTTGTTTCTTGCTGCTCCGCCAACCTTCATCATCAGTTCCTTCTGAAGCTGCTTGCTTGTATTTGGTCCATATTCTGGCAATTGTCGACCTGTGACGACCAAGTTTGTCCGCGAGTGCAGCTAACTCTCCTCTTGATAAATCACCGTTTGTACTGCGCTTCAGGAGCTGTGCAATAATTTTTCTGCGTTCCGTATTGTCAAAGTTTCGCATGGGAGTGGTTTAGCTTCTCATGGCGACCTCTTCTTTGCTGGAGTTTCAAAAATTCTGACCTGTGAACTTTGATACGTGGTAGTAGAACCATTTCTTTATATTCAATAAGGGCATAGCAATATAGAGGAAGTCAGACCAATTGGTTGGTGCAGTCTGATTGAGCTAAAACACAATATTTAAAAAGATGTTTTAGTTTGAAGGTCTTTATTGCGTTTATTTCCGCCCAGAGGAAGTACTTAAGTACATCTTCCACTTTACCGGACGTCTTCGGAACTATTTGCAATGCGGCATACGGATAAGCTAAAGGGATGATCACTATTGCATCCTTCCTGGTATGACCAGCACGTAGATGTTAATGAAGCTGTCTTTAATCAGGCAATTTACTATAAAGGGTTTCGGCTACTGCAAAGCTTGTTGCAAGCTTTATGACCTACCGTATGTCTGTGCACTCACTTTTTCGCTTTCGCGTGACATACTTGTCGACTAAGAAAAATGATGACCACCACCACCAGTTCCTGTAGTCTACTAATATGTGTAATTATGCAGTTATAGATGCCTGCAAAGCTGATGTTCACTATTTGGCTGGTAAAGACCGTTTTTTCATAGGTGGGTTAACTAGTCAGCACCTTTTGTAGTCGAATAATTAAGCACTCTGGTTGGTTGCTCAGCCTTTGATGAGTATCTTTCTCTTTTATCACATAGTCAGTCACAACTTTTTTTTACCCTATGCTTATATCGATATGTGAGTGGTCTGATTTAGTGGAGTACCCCCCCCGTAATTAGTCTGTGTCAGGCTAATGTTAAACCTGAGTTTTTGAGCTGTGTGCTATTTTTAATATTCTGTGCCAGACTATAAATGAACACAGAGCGGAAATAGTCTGTGACAGACTAATTTATAGGTTGGTAATTAGTCTAGGTTATGGTTCCCGAACGGTGGACCACTATCTTTGTAAATATAAATGATTTTTTCGGAACTGTAGTATCAATTTCTTGACATAAGGTTCGGTAATCATAAGTCCGCATGGAATCGTTTCGTGCCTTGATATCGTTAGCCATCCCCGAAAGGGGCAATGCAGTGACTTAGGATAGGTCAATGGTTAGGTAATGGTATAATTCTCAGGTGAGGTATGATGTCGATTGGAACATACTAAACATTTATGAAATGAAAACGTATCAACTGACAGAAGCTGAAGAAGTAAATTGACCATACTATTAAGCAAGTAATGGCAATCTGATTAATCCAGTCTGCTTTTGCATTGGAAGATCTACTAAACTTGCTTTTGTGGAATCGAGAAGATATCGTTCAGATAAAACAAATTCAGAAGGCCACATTTCAGGCGCTAAAAATGCAAAAAGAATTACAAGAATTGATCATAAATCAATGCTTGTAATTATTTTTGCATTTTTTCTCATCTACAATGAGTTCAACTACAAATCTACAAAGACTTCGTTGTTGTATACGATCGCGATTAGTGGAAAGTGTGTACACTTTCCAGGTATATTAATATCAATTTTAGATATGCACAATAACGACCACATCTACATATATGCACATAATTAGTGATAGCTCTGCATTGAAATCTAAGGAAAACTTAAAACTTTGGGTAATGCTTATAATCATCATGATCTACACAACGGTCAAATTTTGTTTAAGAAGTCGCCCGTACACTTTCGAGCTAGAAGGATGAATATATATCATATTAATATCAAATTTAGATATGCACATTAATGACCACATCTTACATATACGCTATGCTAGTGCTTAATAAAACTGAAGATATGTTAGAAGTAGTACGCAAACATTATCGACGAAACAAATGATGAAGTGGGAATATCTATTGAAGAATATCCGGCAACGTTACTTGGCAGCAGAAGAGTAAAATGCTTCGGAGTCTTCACCCAACCTCATTGCTCGAGGGAAGACTGCCTGATGGCGATGAGTATATGCCCTTTGACAGTACGTTGAGTCATCTCCGTCGCTTGGTCCACAAAAATTCGAAGAAGACAACTCTTGACTGTCAGTCTTGCGCTGTCTGCGCCTCGCGAAAGAAAATTGTTTGGACTTAAGACGCCAATCGCGATGCTCGTGAGCTTGGGATGCGTAGTTGGCAAGCGTGAAGCGGTAGTAGGACGAATATTCAGCTCGAAGAGGTTGAAGGCCGGTGTGGAAGTTCGTCAGCGCAAACCAAACACGAATCATCTGATCGTGCCTGTCCTCCTTCCACGTAAACGTTTTGAACATCACATTCTATAACGAGTTGACTCGGCTGAAAAGGTTCGCCACCAGTACTCGATCGCTGGACACGGCGGTTGCGCCCGATGTTGTCAGCCAATAGCGATCCTTTTGGTGACTGTTTCTTCGGTTGAATGGTTCTGATGCGATCACCATACCCTTGATAGCCCTTGTCCACCAAAAATGCCAAGTATCCCTGAAAGCGAGCAGACCCTTCTCCGAAGTCAGCCTCTTTCAAGTTGTCATCAGTCTTGAGCAGCATTTTCTAGTGAAGAGCCAGATGATCGTTGAAAATGTCTCCATCTGTAATCGATCCGGCGTATTGCTTTGACACATGAATCGCTTGTCTATTAGCGCCCACAGAGCACTCCACCTTAAAGCCATAAAGACTGTGCTTTCCGGAGAAATATCACTTCGCGTCCCGGAATGTTTCTCCGGGGCGGTTGCTTTGCTAAAACTTGACGTCGTGTGCGTAAAGGGCACATGGATAATTCTGGAATCGATGAGCTCCCATACCATCTGGAATAAGGACAAAACTTTCCGAAAAAATAGGATCGATTAGGTCGAGCAACAAACCGATACCAGAACAATTCACAAGTTATATAAGTCGACTACAAAGCACATAAAATCGCAGGAATTGTACGTTGTTCATCATACGCTCGAATGAAGACGGTTGAAGCAGAAAATCAGCTGCGTGCTTGTACTAAGCGCTTCTGTGCATCAGTACGCATAGTAGCATGAAGAAAGCACATTTTGTCTTCGTGACGTGCTTGCGACCCTTCCCGTGCTCCCATGCGTAGATAACGTCGGTGCTGACGTGGTCCCATAGGATGTTGAATTCAGCAGCGTTGAAGTTCGTTACCTTCAGTAATGCACGTTCTCCGACGTCACGTGTGAAAGAACCGATAGCAGGAGACTGGTCATCAGGTATTTCGATGACCACTTGGTCAATGTAGTGGCCATACGCTTGCTGACTCGTCTCCGTGCTGGCTTCTATTTCCATCACCATACGCTCAAGGCGATGGATCACTTGGGTTGTTTTGATCACGTTCTTCGAAGTTTTCACGCACAAAGCAGATGAGTTCTGCATACCTCCATGTGCTTAGAACTACGAGTGAGCTCTTAAAAGTTTCGAGGATGCGGGGAAATTGGATGGTCCGTGTCAAACCACAAGATTGGTGGTCTGTGTGATTTGAGATTCGCTGTGTGAAATATGTGCGACATTCAGCAGAGATAAGTTGATACCGAATCATAAGGATGAAGATTCATTGTTGACTTAGCAAAAAACTACAGGAAACAAGCTCAAAGATACCTCTCATATGTATGTTTTCGCTACTGCAATCATAATGTCACATTCCACAATGGCTCTTTATTTGCGCATACACTAAAACTTTTTGCTGTTGGTAGGTCAAAAACAATTGACAACAACTAATTGCACTTTTTTGCTCTTAAACAACCCCCACTCTCCGAAAGTTTTCCTACCCAATTGCACAATTTCTCGCTATTGCGATTCAGCAGCCCTAATGCGTTGGAACACAGCATTGTTACTAATTCTCCTCTATTGGACTATAACTCAGTAGTTTTGCATAATAAGAATCAGTTGGTGTTTACACATATACTTTCTCTTTGTGACCTAGGTCTTGAGTTTAAATTTAAATACTGGTTTGGGGCCAACTGTTCCGAAACGCTCATGGAAAGGGTTAGAGCATCTCCAGCAGTGTACTAAATTCGTGCCGTGCTAAATTAGGCATGAATTTAGCAATTGTTTCTGCACCAACAGTGCTATTCGTGCACCAAATCTGGCAGAATGGCCACAAAAACGAAGGGCTCGTGTGTACACGCAACTTTTATCCCGTCGGGGACTAGGCACTATGCAGATCGTGGGATCGTGTATCCGGAGACGCTTCTGTTGGCATCATCCAGACATCACAGCGTTTCTGGAAACGTGTGAAGGAGGCGTTTGACGCCGATGAAGAGATTACTGACGAGCTGGCGCTCGAAAGTTGTACATGAGTAGGTTTACAAAGTTGTTTCGGCTTGACAAGAGAGGCAGGAAAATTAATTAAATGCACCCAAAGGACCACGACAACGCTCGCGTCAGGAATGACAGAGCGTGAGGCGTATGTAAACGCAATGAATATGTATCAACGCACCCATAAAAAATTGAAGCCGTTCGAATTCGCTCTGTCACGATATTCTTTTGGCGTGTCCTTGGTTTTGTATGGCTTTAGAAGAGAAGGAAGCCGAAGGTGACCCCGCTGGTCGGTCGCACACATTAAAGGGATACACCTCCATCCAAGCGGAAGGCCAATTGCTCCCCCAACAACATCAACAGGTCGACGACGGAAATGTACGGCATTAAGGCTGCCAAGTGCGCCAAGCAAGACAGCCGCGATGCTGAGCGCCGCCTTGCTATTGTTGACTGTCTAAAAAAAGCGAGTGAGGTGTACAATCATTTTCTCCGTGCTCATATCATGCACACCATATTTATGACAACACCAGTCAGCGAACAGCACGTCCGCTTGTTTAGAGCTGGGGGGTAATATGATGATGGAGGATATAGAGGACCAAGCCCGAAAGCGCAAAGACCAACACTCATTCCATGTGGAGGAGTCGCCAATGCAGGCGCGTTGTGAAGACGAGAAAGAAACGACCCATGACACCGACTATGTCTCTCCAGATAAATTATCTTTTGCATCTTCTACTACTGCTGTGCTCATTCGAGATCTGTGCCACCAAGATGGGTAGCTATAAAAAATTGTTTCCCGCGACGTTTCTGTAGTGAGACAACATGGTTTACAAAAAAAATAAACCAGAACTGGCAATATCTTGTGCATACTTGGATCTGAAAGTTGATGTTCATCTGTAAGTCTTCATTAATAGAGACCAACAAACACTTCTTCTTGACGCTCCGATAGACGTCGACTTAGTCAATAACTCAGCACAAACCCCACAGCATTAAGCGCCCGCATCAAGTCTCCATGATCAAATGGATAATCAACGATAGCAAGCGTGGCATTCATTCCATCACGAAGCTGATTCATAGCAGTTGCGTCAGGTGGGACGCGCACATACATGCTACTCAAATCAATCGAAAATGAGGCCAAACAAAAACTTCCAAGACTCAGAGTTACTCAAGACGCACTTGCTGGTCATCATCTACTTTTCATGAAGAATCACGCCTGCAATGGTCAAGCCATTGACTGGAATGGCTTTCCGGTGATAAAGCGACGGTGTAACATTAATCCATGTTATTCCAGAACGTACAATTAGAATCCTGTCGTCGCTTTAACCGTGTCAATCCCACTCTATAAAGTCGTGTCGGACTGAACTAACCTTTACCGCTAGCATTATCGTCATTAGTTTCCCAAAGAAGGCGTCGGTGCACTGCTTGATTACTTCCAACTGAATGAATTTCGATTTGTCGAGACGAAAATGTTGCATACTTGGCAAGAACAACGCCGACAACCACTGTGCGATCAAATGTCCCAGAACTTCATCTTTGAAGCTTTTTAAGCGCTTCTGGATGAAACGATATCAGTCTCATCGACTCAGCTAGAACGGCGTGGATTCTTGAAGGGGCAGGCGACCCACCACCATGATCAGTGAAACCTAGATATTAAGGGGTGCATTTTTGGACATAAGCGTCTTATTGGTGGATGAGACCAACGAAAAATCATTAGCACCGAACAAGCACGCCACACACGATATGGTAAACATTCTTGGACGTGTTGGCAATTGAACAAGACAACGAGACGCCCACTTCGCTACCCTCAACTACCGCACTGGATGCCTAGCACAATAAACAATTATAACTGCCACAAGAAGCTGAAATACCACCTACAATTGACCCTTTTACTGCACTTGTTCCTGTGATAGCATTACCTCCACCAGCTCCCATGGCTTTCGCAGCAGTAGCCAGTTGCCGCGCCGATCCCTGCATTTCAACTCAGTGGGGGGTAGAGTGATGGTCTTTGATGTCCTAAATATCGCAAAATGTACTGAATGTATCAATACAGAACCTAAATTGAAAAGAAAAGAGACAATGATGATGAAAACAACGATACGGTCATGGGAGGAGATTCAAGGCGCTGACAACGGTAAGTGTAATCTTACTTCTATTAGTTGTGATTTATCGGTAGCAAGAGAAGTTCATATTGATCTTTGGGGACGTAGCTATCCGATACAACTAACGAGATGCATGGTGTCGTGAAATGTGGCGTCATTAAAGACACAGGATAACCATGCTACAAGGGTATCGTGGACTTTTTTACTTTAAAAAGGTGTTTCGTCGTTCAATGGTTAAACCGCTGCCATTTTAATGCTTACTGGTTGTATGGCTTGGCTAAAGTACTATGGCTTCCTTACTTTTGCATCAAATAGGGTGCTTTGCAGAAAAACGCGATAGGCAGTATGAGATTCGTGATGCCTTTAGAAGTCGAATAGCACATATAAACTACTCCACTCTACTGAATGAACGGCGTGTTGTAGAATCTTCGCGCTCCATGGCTAGTAGCTTCATCGAACAGCTAGGACAACGAGGAACGAACTGGAGGATCACCGCAGACAAATCACGTTGTCTCGCATAAAAAAAGTTGCAATACGCCGCAGGAAGATATTGTACTTGTACCTGCGATTGCTGGTTGTATCATTTCACACTTTGATGTCTAAATTTAGTGTTAACGGTATATGTGAATATTGAAAGCACTTTGTTTTTTCTATTTTTTGTAATGGTTTATTCTGCATCAGCATGCAGTTGCCATAAATGCTCCACGAAGCTGAAAGTACTTCCTGCTGTCTTCTATTTTTTGGATTGTGCGAATAGTCGCTTCATGAGTATTGGTGAGCCGACAATGTGGACGTGATACCACGAACGGGTGCGGGTCTTCATTATCATTGTAGTAATCATTACAAGGAGCCACATCGCGTTGCTCCACAGTCATATTGCGGAGGATGATGCAGCTTCCATTATTTTAAATAAATCGTACCTTTGATGGTGAGTTTATAACTCGTCATCGAGACTGTAGCACACCGAAACAGCGCGTTCCACGTCCTTTATACACGCCTACTGCATGGCGGCGTACATTTTTCTTTTGTTACATTTTGGCTCTAGAAATGGATGAGAAAAACCTGCCAGGCGGGGTAAATACCGTCGGCGAGACAGTACGCCATATCATATTGATGACCGTTGACGGTAAAGTTTGCATTAGGGGTCTTCCTGCGTAGGAGGTTATCAAAAAAAATTGGAGCGATCAAGCACGTTAATACATTTAGCTAAACGGGCCACCAAAAAATCGAAAAATAGTATCCCAAATCCATAAATCATAATCCGCGCATGCCTCCAAAATCACAGTGGTATTTTCTCTCTTTTCCCTTGGAACTGGTCCGCAAAAGAAGACGGGCAATTCTGCCATTCCCAACGCATACAGTCAATACTGCATAACATTCCAACAAATCCGCGGCGCGCATTTTTGGCCAAATGTCGCTTCACATCCACCTCGGTAGGTGAACGGAGGTAGACAGATTGAAATATTTCTATAACGGCGTTGAGAAAATGACGTAGGGTATTAAACAATGTGCTCTCTCCAATTTCGTAGTTGTCGTCTAGTGAGTCGACTGGAATGGTGTAAGCCAGCACTCTCAATGCTGCAATAATCTTGATTTGGTGGGGGAATTCCCTGTTTTCCTGTACAATTGGGGCGTCGATGAAAGTGTGCTGGGTCGGTGCGTAAGACACCTTCGTACACTCTAAAAAATAGTCATTTACTCATGCGGAATCGCCGACGGAAATCCTCATCGGTATATATAGGCGTATCAGCAAAGTACTGCTGGACAAAACGGTGGTAGCGTCCTTCATAGTCACGATCTTTGTTATTCCGGCGGCCTGCCAGCGAGCCGCCGTGACGTCGTTTGTTGCGGTCCCTCTCTTGCTAATCTTCTTCGTACCACCTCATTGCCAGCGGATAGCTGCTCGATGATAAAGAGCTCATGAAAATCCGTGAAGGTTAAGTGTCAGATGTGTTGAGGGCATAGACACCTCTTGTGTTTTGATTTGGTAGACGTGTCACGATGGCATTGTGTCGAGATTGCGACAATCATTCTTTTTGATTTTGCTCCAACTGGTGTGAAAATGGCCTACAAACCCGAGTCAAATTCAAGCTAAATATAGGATAGCTATAGCATACTGGTGGAGATGCTCTTAGGGTAATAAAATTCTCAGAAACATCGTTCCGGACACTGTCCATGTAACACCTGCATCGCATGTTGTTGCATGGCATCACATCAATGCATGTAGTTCCCAGCGCGCATGCTCATTTCCGGTAATTGGTACTACATTTATTGATGTATAGTGCTGTGCATCCTGAAAATGGGTGCTAAAAATTGATTTCCCTGGAGTTGTGCCAAATGCTTCGGTCGAGGACTCATAGAACACGCACACCTACTGTTATACTGCTATCTCTATTATGTATACTATTGCTTCCTCTTCATCTATGATTTCGGTACAAATGCGCTCACCTCATGGGGGTGTTCCGGGATTCCACGATTTCAGAACACCAATGTGCCAAACACAATTTTTTTATCAATCATGTGTCACTATTTTTAAGTACAGAACGTCTTACCGGCACTTGGCAAGTGCCTTTAGGTTATCAATTGTTTCTCCCGTATTTTTAGAAACTTGTGTGTAACGTAAACTTTTACGTGAGTGCCCTCCGATCATATTTACCAATAAAAAAAGACTCAAATATTTCTCAATAACTCATACGTAGGCCAAAATAAATCTATCATCTCGCCATTCCCTTCACGATTTTATATTTTCTCGTGATTTTTTGGCGCTAACTCTTTTTGGCCTTACAAGGTGGGTGTCAAAACTGTATTCCTTTACAACTGTATTATGTTTTCATATCATCAAGTATTGGAGATCTGGAGCGTGGTAGGGAAAGGCTAAAAACATTCTCACAAGCCAACCAATACAAAAACCAAAGTTATCACAGCGCACGAAACTGGTCGGAGGCCAAAGTTGGTTGTTTGGATTGAAGTAGTCAATCACTGAGAAAAATTGAGGTTTCGATAGCCGGTGAACGTGGATATGCTCATTGCTTTTGCGAGTCCAAGGTAGGGTCACTATCCATGATCCAGATCCATTTAAATATGCTTGATGCATGATCCAGATCCATGGATCAATTCATCAAACACTTGTAACCCAAGAATAAATATGTACTCAGACACCTAAATTACTAGAAAAGTACCAGAACTCCATTATTATATTACCTCCAAATAGCCGTTTTTCCTAGAAGTCCTTCAGGCAGACTAAATCCTCGGTGTATCCAGGTGATAAAGTGCTTCTGTGCTACCAGAGCAGAGGAAACATCTTTTCTGAAGGAGCACTGGTGACAGGGTTAGACAAAATCCCTCTGGCCATACTGGCTAGGTAGGAACTGGTGTAAATTATTTGGAAAAGAAACAAGTGACGACAGACGTTGGTCGAGATGATTTGCCTATACAATCAACGGAACCTATATTATATCACCGAATTAATATGATCCATGGATTAATGGATCTGGATCAAGGCCTGATCCAAGATCTAGGATCCATACCGGAAGTGTCTTTAATGGTCATTTAAAATTATATTTTTTAACTTTAAATTAGAATTTAAATCATTAAATTATTTTTTGAAATTTAAAGCCAAGGGTATAAACAAGTATTTTATATAATTTATGGAAATAATGATAAAGAAAATATATTAATAATTTCCTTAGGTACATATCAATTTATTGCCTGAAAGTCTACGTTATGTTTTTAAAAGGGACCCACTAGGTGCACACCCCCTTTTTGATACGTGCACACCCCCTGTACCATTAAGTAGGTACAGCGTACCGTATAGAATGAAGAAATATCTATATGACGTCCGTCATTTTTAACCGTCTTTGCAGCCAAAGGAAGTGCGACGATTTCTTCTCAAAAGCTGACAATATCTTCTCTGTATTTGACGATTTTTTTGTGCTTATCAGGCATTCAAAAAATGATAGACTTAAGGGGTGTAGTCACCAAAAATGCTAAAGCTAAGAGCTGCGAGGGCACTGTCAAGTAATCAATTGAGGCACGTTATCGAGCCAAAACTTCTGCTCTTTCCTCTTATTTTTACGGAGTAGATACGATTTAATGCTTTTATTACCTAATTGTAATTACTTTTTGACCCTTTATTGTATGAACCACAATCCTCTAAAGGGCAGCCAACCCGCTTCTCATATGGCCACAAAGTTTGTTTAGTTATAACTAAATTACTAGGGATTTTGGGCCCAGCTAAATCAATTTTGTCTAGTAGCGTTCTCGTCAATTATAAAGCAAGATTGCAGCGACTATTTGGGTTATGATTTTTCAGGAGGTAAAACTGCTTCTGGCGCAAGCCTAACTATGCTTATTTTTTAGTTTAAAATTGAAAGTAGATTTGGTTCGACGGCATCTGGTTCTGGAGAAAAATCTAACGAATTAATATGGGCTCCTTATGTAGTAATTCTGAACCAAGAGAGAGCCACCAAAAGTCTGGGCTTTTCCGTATTGAGAATAAAACATTTAAGTCGGATGATCTTGTCGTGTATCTATCTATAGTTTGAACAATTGCGTCGGGGCGATCTGGATATCTTAATTGTAACATAAAAATTGTGTTTGTGTTCCGATTACGGACCTTTTTTAAAGGATTGATGATAAGCTGTCAAAGAATAATAACTTGTGCAACGCCGAATCAGTTTTCGACCAGCATGCAAGTAGTATTGCGCAGGCTAGTCGCAGCTCTAGAGGCTGCCTAAATCTATACTGGTACAATTTTATTGCCAGAGTTATCAAAGATTTATACAAGTTGAAAAGTGTTCAAAAATATAATGATTATGCATCAGCTAAGTTTTCTTAACCTGTATCAATTTTATTACGATCTCTTCTAATTCAGCAAGGCGTCTTCAGATATTAGCGGGATCGAGATGCAGGAAGCCCCCGCCAAATACAGCTCTGCGAAGCTGCTCTGCTTATGACTTTGTACGTTGTACCTACTTAATGGTACAGGGGGTGTGCACGTATCAAAAAGGGGGTGTGCACCTAGTGGGTCCCTTTTAAAAAAATACGCACAGTTATCATCTAAGGTTATTAACCCAGAGGTTAAAGGTTATTAACCCTAGTTAATAACTCAAGGTTCTTAAAAAGTATTCTATCGTCGCTCCCAAAACGAGCTTGTCAGTTCTTATTTTGATGTCGCACATTGCATAAACGCTCGTAAAGTCAACAGAAGATTTATGGTACGGCTTTTAATTTATTTCAAGCTGAAGTTACGAGATATTGATCCCGACAATGAGACTGTAAAAGTTTTAGCTAATTTTTTAGTGATATTGATTAAATTTGTAAGATCTAGAGTCACTAAACATCACACACTTCAGCACAAGGAAATAGCACACGACCCACGACGGGAATAAAAAGCACTGGGTCAAATGCTCAGACTGATGCGACACATTTCAACATAATAGCGCACTTAGACAGTTGCCAGCATGAAATCGCGTCTTTATCGTTGCCTAGGTTTCTTAATTGCAAATTATATAGTTCAGTTTTAATTGACGTACCAGAGATCTCCAACGCTAAAGCCATCCGGTAGACTTTCTATCGCTAGACCGAGCTCTTTTGAATAAGTTGGCGGTCGATCTTGATTTTTGTTGACTGCAGCATAGTAGGCTGCGAATGCATCCATGGAGCTGGCATAATTTTCTTCAATTTCGACGTCGTCCATTTTGCGTGGCTGCTTGAGCTGCTCTAATGAACCTGCTTTCTCTTCAATTTCAAACTCGACTCCATAAATTGGACTTTTCGAGAACACACTATGCAAGCTTTGCATCTCCTTAAAAAGATTGTACAGACACTCCTCTGGATCCACGCGGAAGCCCAAAATGTAGCCACCACTGACTGCTGAAGTCTCAACTACGAGTGCTGGTCCAAATTTCGAGCCACGGATTCGAGCCGAATTGATTTGCATATACGGGATGCTGACATTAAAGTTTTCGGCCAAGTTGGCGTACCACACAATGCGAACATTCGTCACAAAGAACGTGCCGAGATTGCCCTGGTCCGACGACAAGTTCCACACACCATTGAGTTTTGTGTACACTTGTTCGTGTGGCAGCAACACGAGCTCCTTTTCTTTGATGATCGCTCCTCGTAACTTTAGCTCTCGATACAATTTGGTCGTCTCGTACGAGCGAAACACGGCTTGAATGGTCGTAAAAAGCCGAGGACTCGTTTTCACAAGACTCGTGAAAATGAATTCAAAACGACTGTCCGCGTACTTGGTCAGAACATACAGCGCTTGCGTCGTGCCACGCAATTTCGACGTTGCTGTTCGAATCTTGAGATTTTGAATGCAGCTATAGCCGATACTCAAATTTGTACGCACAGACTTGTGCGAAGCCCAAATCAAGCGCAAGTTGGTAATTTCGAGCGACCCCCGGTCGCCATTATTTCCTTTCGTGTCCTCAACAGAATTGATGGCGTCTACTAATGTTTCGCCTTTGCGAAGGTGCAAGGCTGTCGCGGAAATATCGAAGCGGATTTCTCGATCTTGCCATGTTACGGCCTCAGACAGAGCTTTAATTTCCATCTTCTGGATACTGCGTCGTCGCGAAACGACGCGATAGGCCAAAGGCTTTGTTAGGTATAAATAGCAATAATTACTCCGAGTTACTCATGTTTACAATGTGCTTGATCTTCATAATTGTATATGTATCTCTGTCCATATTTCGCTATCTTTTCAACCTTCGCAACATGGTATATTCTACTGAAGCGAGCATTTATCATTATAACGTAATACTTTACGTGAAGACGCTAAGTGCTTATCCTCAAAGCCTACACTGAAGGGAAAAAATCGTTGGTTTGGGTGTAGTATTGGAAGAGTGTTGGCATTTAACCCATTTAAGTTAAAACTCCTCGTGTGTTATTAAGGTTATTAAGGGGGTTACTGTAATAACTCGACAAGCACAGTTGATCCGATTATGTCCAACTGGTATTGAATACCGATATTACCGAATGGAGAAACGACGGGATATACAGTGGAAAGAAAGCCGGCCGAATGTGGAACCTCAGTTTAGGAGCGAGTCAACCTGTTTATTGCGATCGTGGTTCCAGCAATCATATCTACACGACCAGAGTTTTCTTTCCGCCCCCTGAAGCTCTTACCCGTCTCATTAGAACAAGAAAAAAAATACGTTTTTTTCTATCGAATATGGTTGACATTATAGAAATGTTCCTGTGTAAGTACGGTCTTATGGTTGACATTATAGCAAGCACTCAAACCACTTGACTGGTTTTTTAGCGTCGTCGAAGAACCCGTCCCCGTTCAGAAACGCGGTATCTGCATGGTTTAACTTGGGCATGTAGAACGTGTCCAAATACGAGTCTCCAAAGGGTTTGTCGTCTAAACCCTTGACGCAACTCTGAAATTCAACTAAACCGTCATTCTCGCGCGACTTGTGGGGGACAATCACGCCAGCTGCGATTAAAGCCGTTTGATAATGCGAGAAAAGACCATTGTAGTGATTACTACACATGGCAGCACTCACGTTTCCACGATAAGCTTCCTGAGCAGCAGCATACATTGCATTTAGCTTGTCTGACGCAAACACCCCATGCTCGTAATACATGGACCCTCTCGAAGGTGGCAAAGGACAGAGTCCAATGAATTCAAGCGCTAGTCTCGTCAGTTTGTTGTCGCACAAGGATTCTGAAGTGTCGGCGACCATACTCCCCATCATGGGGGCACTAATAGCTACCCACGTCGAGTTCTCTCCAAACCGACATTTGCCGGTATATAACGCCATGGACATGACGAGAGCCGCCATCGAGTGCGTTACGATGATCGTGTCGTCAATAATCCCTCGTTCAGGGTCGCTACTTGGGCTCACGGACATGGCCCGGTCACAAAACTTTTGCTGCAGGGATTTCGTGGTCCAGCTCGATGCTATGGTGTCCAAAACAGCGTATTTGACCGTTGAACAACAAGGTGCATGGTCATTCATGTATCCCATTCGATGATTGGTGCTTTTCGGGGTATTCTGGAGTGCTATCATTTCATGACGGTTCCCAATGCCATGAAAAAAGATACACGGACGTGGCTTGGACCTGCAGCTACAAGTCGCTGCTTTCATATCAATGTGCTCGGCCGTTTGCAAATGCCTGGAGCTCGTCATTGGCATGTCTCGACCAGTCAACAAGGCCAGAGCCAGTGGTGTCACGGAACGAGCTCGTGCAATGACGTCACAGTTTGGTTCCTTCACTTCACGGGGCAATGAAATCACGGTACGCGTGGTCACGTATTCCACGCGGACATTCCAGTCACTACTGTAGACCCGAAAGCCAGCTCGCCCTTGCGCACACAGGACAAGATGAGCTCCAGTAAATGACGTTTTGAACAAGTGACCACGTTCACATTCAATCGCTTTGTCGCCAATGGAGGCGCTTGCAATTCGTTTGACGTTGTTTAATGCTGGTAGAATCGCAAGGAATGGAAACTTCTTTGCCGGGAGACAGTGAATGGTCTCAGAGCCAGTGGGTTTCTCATTGCCTTTGCTCGTCACGTAGCCCGTGCCATTCACGAAGAGGTAGTTGGTTTCCGTCTCATTCTCGACAAACGTGACACGGCCATTGTAGAGCACACGATCGCCCGTATCTGATACGACAGGGTTCGCTTCGATTGTGAACGTGGAATGTCCATGAAGGTGCATCGACTTGCGATGAAGAGTAACATGAAGCTTCAGGGATGGAACATTGTTCAACGCGTGCTCCTTCGTCTCAAGTGCCGCAATTACAGCCGTAAGGACGATAATTAGACCAATGGAGAGGAGTTTAGTCCACGGTACTATTTTGGGCATGGGCAGTATATGGCAAATCTGAGAATGGGACACCTTAGCGTCGTGATTTGTGAAAATACGGCCGGTGTGAGAGTCAGACTTTGTACAAAAACCTCGCATCAGATCTATTGGGATTCAAAAGTATTATACTTGGTATAATCAACCAGATCTGACTCCTTTCAGGCATCTTCTTTACAGTGATTGTCTGGGAAGACCAACGACAGCTGTATCAACATAATGATAAAGCTTAACGCCCTGCTTCTGTATAGAGTCCTGAAATTAGATGGTCGAGCGAAGATGACGATGTTGGCGTAACGCGTTTAAGGCAGCAGCGTTTAGCTACATGACCAAGATTTCGGTAATGATGACGCTTTAAGCGTACAGTGTGCGTTTCGAAAGGTGATAACACAACTCCCACTCACCAGTGGGACTTCGAATAAATTGCAGTTCGGACTATCGCTACAAAGAGGACTCGCTAAAAGTAGTATTCAACCTGTAAATCACTATCTAGTCACCAGGTTCTCTTTTTCCACAACTATCTCTCTTGTAAAAGCATGCCACACCTTTTCCTTTCTATGTTATCGAACTTGAATCCTGATTTCCATATGTCTAACCTTTTTCCTTTTTTTCCGGATACTAGTATTAGTAATTAGAAATGAACTTTTTACGACTCACGAAATGCACCACCTCTGAATCTTTTCGCAGAAGACAACGCCATCACCACGTCGAGGCTTAACCTCAATCATTTCATTTGTCTAAAGCTAATTGTAGGTGAATCCCATATAGTACCCCTCAGAACCACCTGTGTACAAATTCAAGCTACTTTTTCGGTTACTGGCTAGTGATAATAAAACATCTCGGAAGCTAGAGAAGCAAGCTCTGGATCTCGCCCTTTTAGATTTAGTTAATCCTGTCCAGAGAATGTGGATATTACGTACCTGTTTCGGATGGTTGGGCTAAGGTTTTGAAATTAAGAGTTGCTTTATCACTTAACCACCACGTTATGTACAACCGGCTCAATCCAGTAAGCGCGACCGACGACATAACTCTATTATTATTATCACTCTGTAAGTACTACTGATGAAGAAGGCGTTAACGTTATGTTGTCTTCGTTTTCCCCGTCGTTTTTTTTTAAGTATCTTTGTGATGTTGCTATATTATTCTTGAAATACTACATGTAATCATTGATTATTGCAAGGGGTATATATTGTGCTGTCACATTTTTTGGCGGAAATCACCGTGAAAATTATCCGTTGCGTTGTATGTGACATGTGGGCAAAGAAAACAATTCTTACTAACGTGGATTTAAGATGTCTAAAATGGATAACACAACGAATTATGTCACCCACACAACGATTTAGGCCAAGAGTTGAAAGATAGTTGGGTGACCAGTCGCCAATCCAGCATTTTCCGGCGCCTTTAGCGAGCACTCATCCGTGCAATTTTGCTATTTAAAATCTCACTCTTACTTAGAAAATAATAATAATATATATATATCGTTTATTAATAGCAGGGCTGGCAAGCATAGGTTTAAATGCATTAGGTTTTAATCAGGTTAATGGGCTACGTTTTAACCGTTGAGTCATCAGATATCAGAATTTCAACCCTAACTTTCTTGCTGGCCCCCGAAACGCCAAATACATACCAAAAAACACAGAAAGCAATAATAAGATTGAATTCTCGTAGAATTTGATATATATTTTCATTTTAAGACAGATGGCTGTGCAATCTAGGTTTTTTAGTTTTTATTCCGAAAAATCTAGGTTTTTACCAGCCCTGATTAATAGCAGCAAAGTCTTGTTCTCTTTAAGAAAGAATCTTACTGTCATGACTGTTTCTGTTGACTTGCGCTGGAGAGCTATTGTCCTGGGTTTTCTTGTACGATATTGAGATGACCGTAGTGGCGTCCGTGTTAGGCGGGTCAGTGCGCTCATTTGAGCGGTGGCATCACCTATTTAAGAAGAATGGAAATGTGCTCCCGAAAGAACCCGCAAAACGATTCGCTCGGTGGCCACCAGAAGTTGCCAAGATCGTCGAGGAATATGTTAAACTACATTCGTGCTTTTACGTTGAAGAACTTAAGGAGGTTATCCGCACAAAATTCTGCTTGCTACCAAACGTATCGACCCCTACCATTACAAACTACTACGATTTGAACTGGGACTAACAAGAATAGTCCTCACAAAAAGGCCCGAGAGCGTTTACCTGAGGAAACAGCGGCTTACTATTCGAAACTGAGCCAATATTATGCAGTGTCAGACCAATTGGTGTTTATCGATGAAACATCGAAAGATGGACGTGATGCTCTTCGCAAGTATGCTTGGTCTCGGATATATCTCCCGCCATTTTTGCATTGCCATTAAATCGAGGTGAGCTAGTGTCTGTCATGGGAGCATTCGATGTTACTGTTTTTTTTCTTGGGAGTGCACTTCAGGAACATTTGATCGGCTTCATTTCCATCAAGTTTTTGCATTTAAAACTGCCCCATACTTGAACACTTGGTCTTTACCACGGTACGCACATGTTTATTTTACGCGTTGATACGTGTTTATTTGTCTAAGGATTTAAAAATAATTCGGATGTAGGTCTATTGTTGTCCTAGATAACGCTAAAATTCATATGTATTTCGAATTGGAACAGATCTTTCATGACCGCGGGAGTATTCTCTTATTTCTTCCTCCCTATTCGCCACAGTTGAACCCAATAGAGGTAGGACTCTCGTTGTTAATGCGTTGGCTAACTCGAAATGCGCCTCTTGTATTTCGACAAGACGCTCATCACTCAGTGTGGCGATGGTGAAATGCACTCAAGCGACGGAATATGTGCCCCACAATTTGTACAAAAACTGTGGATATGATGTCAAAACGCTGAATCGAGATACATTTTTTGAATCATGACGAGAGTAATAGCTCAAAGAGATATCGCACATTGATTCTATTATCGCCTCATATTTTTACGATATAACTATAATTTCTAGGAGAAAGAAGCTCTTTCGGTGATACACCTACCCTTTTCCACTAACGATCTAGCTAACACAGTATATAAGTGCCGCGATCGACTGTCAACGCAGCAAAATGTGCTTCATCTCGCTGACCTACAGCTACGTCAGTGGATATCAACTCATCTTCAATCATGGGTGAAAATGATCCCGTGAAGGAGCGTCAAGTGGAGCAGCAAGACAGTGAGGCCGGCGTTTCGGAATATCGGACGCCAAATGGCATAACATTATGCACACGTTATGAATATTCATCGACGGCAACCTTGACACTGCAAAATGGTGCATTTTTCCTCCCGGTCCATTGCTAAGGAAGCTGTTCTTTCGTCGCGAGACTCGGTGGCAAGGGCGATTCGGCGACATTTATCTCAATGATTTATCGAATATCTTTGTATTTGAATTAACAAATCAGAAGGAGCGCAAGTTGAAGGTACATCTGCGTGTAGAACTGCGCAAACCATTTCAGAGCAGTCAATGTGGTTTTCAGCTCGAGAACGAGAACGTTGGCATCATGCAATGTGAGCTGCAACAAGGAAAAGACCGTACCATGTCCTCAGACGAATTTATTCACGTACCGCTTTCGGTACTGCGCACTTCTTCGAAAGCTGCTCTTTGTGCCGACAACGTGTACCTGTGTGAAGGGTACAACGAACTATTCAATCATATTGGAACAACTGATAAGATCAATTTGGCACCACGACAGACGAAACGGATAATGCTTTCATTGTGCACCAAACTAACTTCGCAGCATATTGCTGCAGGAACGTCAGCATTTAATGCGACCGGGGAATCGTCCAAAGAAGAGCGCTCCCATCTCAGTGAAACGTAATGTTTTACTTTGTCAGGAAGGCTGATCTTGGTGC
Organism: Sclerospora graminicola; assembly: GCA_001887855.2. Taxonomy (NCBI): domain Eukaryota; phylum Oomycota; class Peronosporomycetes; order Peronosporales; family Peronosporaceae; genus Sclerospora; species Sclerospora graminicola. Next base: position 39,560 of record MIQA02001771.1, on the reverse strand, counting down.
CGACGGTCATCGATAGCAATACCAGTAGTAAATCATCTTGCTCAGAGATACTGGTGCCCTGCAAGGACAAGTATGTCGCTCGCTGCTACGACTGGATGTTCAGGAGATCCATTTGACGACTGTGCACCGGGAGGATCGTTTGTCAAAGATTTCACCGTGTGGAACCGCTCCGAAATCCTCTTGTTGTTCAAGTTGGTTTCTCCATGAACCATCGAGTGAGAATAAAGAGTACGGATTATAATTCTGGCTACGTATTTGGAGACAAAGCGTTATAAGCTGCCGCATATGGACATGTTCGGATTCGTGTTACATATCGCCCTACTGAGGTAAGTATGCACTAGAAAAGAAGCTGCCGGGATTTGCTGTCTATCAAAATCGTATTGCATGGCTGTCTTTTTACGTGTTATCTGTAAATATTGGAGAACGTTTGTTTTGAAATTCAAGCTCAAAACTTACACGACTCCAGGAACGTAAAGACCCTTCAAATCCATGCCATTACAAATCCACCACAGGTTAGCAAAAATTCATTCGGTAACATTTTGCCGGTGGATCGGAATTTTAGTGTTGTTTTGAACTGTTTCTGTGTGAGTCGATTAGGGAAAGTTTATCTGGAGCCGAGCGGATCATTTCATATGAGCGGAGGTCGGTTAGATTTTGGGGATTGCTATAGTGGCATTGTTAGTTCCAAAGTGATCCTGATCCGTAACATCACAGAGGTTGCTTTGCCTATTAAGTTACGTTTGAGATCGCCTGATGAGACCAAGATGCCACAGCCACTCGCTATTGTTGACGCATATGGACTTGACAGTGACGAAGAGGTCGATGACAATGAGGTTTGTGTGTGCTGTGACGTAATTAGTGCTTTTGTTCTAATCGACATACATACACTATGCATGCTGGTGATAGGGACAATTTTACGACGAAGATTTCCAGCAACCGAAGCGTAACCCCTTCGAGGATAATTCCATGGGTGATGCTGAGGATTTATATAAGGATTTTGAATTTGCTCGGGAGCCTCGCGCACTTTTACAAAATTCCCGCGGGAGCCCAAAGATGCGTGATGCGAGAGGGACCGCAGACTTAGCGAGGAATAAAGGAAATAAACTATGACATCTCGGGTGAAAGATGTTATTTATGACAGTGATGCTGATAGGTAAGATGTTGCGATAGTAATGGTATGACAAAGCCTTTGCTGGATTTGTGCAACATTTCCGTTTGATGTACAAAGCCCTGGATCTTCTCCTGAAAGAGATACGCCCCGAGAGCGTCAACCAACCCAGGTAGATGACAAGAAGACCTCAAATTTTCTAGTTGAAACCATTGGCTTGCCGCCTGGTGTCGAGCGAACCATTTTGATATGGTAATCGCGCGCTACAAGCGGCAATTTGGAAGGAATGTATGGTGAAAGCGCTGACTTTAAAGCTGCTCGATTTACAAAGCAAACATTTTATGTTTCGTTTCGATGTTTTCTCATGCAAAACGCATGTCAACAAGATCAATTACGAGTGTATGACCGAACTCTCGGCAAATCAATTCATATTCGCGCAGGTACTTGCACCTCCATGGTCACGGTGACACCTTATATACCGCATTTTTTTAAGATTTCAACATTGGAGAGCTAAAAGTAGTAGTTCCTTTTTTGGGGGGGGGTTGCAACATTGGAGTAGTAGCTCTTGCATGATGACGAACCATTCTGAGCTGCCAACGATTGACTAGATCTGACTCAGGTACGTTTCTCAGTTTTTATGCTCTAACTTTTGGCATATGATTATTGTCAGCTTTTATTTTTGCAGATTTTCAAGTAGGACCTGCACTACTTGCAACAGACGTGGCCGTTAACCAACAACTTCTTTTCCGTCTTCTCTAATTCGACCGTCCGGCAGGTATTCAGATCGATGCAAGCTCGGGATCTCTCTCAGTGCCAAGACGTTGGATTGATTTCGAATTGCAAACACTACCGCGATTTACAGCTGAAGTTTGACGTCCAAAGAAGCCTCAATACTTACTGAGGAAATGGATAATTGCAAGTGTCTGGCGAGTTGGAACTTCTTGACACCATTATAGCCAGTTCTGGCAACTGATGGAGGTATGTTGACTGCAGAAGCTCTGGGGTTTATATCAGTTCTGAAAGAAGAAGAAGCTCCTCAAGTCTCAACGTTTTATAGCTTGAAGAGGTTGCCTGTTGGAAACTACCTAAATTAGGGTCAGTCGTACCTTGAGTAGGATCTGGTGTACCACTTAGTGTACCCATAATTAGTGATAGTTTAGCTCCTAATTAGCACTTATTTAAGGAAGTAAGTAAACCCACAACAGGCGGGGCCAGAATGGCTCCGGGGACTCGGTTGGGTGTGCAGATGAGAGATAATTGACAACTAACCATTGAGCCCTGCTCGGTTACCTTGGAGTGAGTGCCCCGCACTACTCCATCCCACTTCTCATCCTGCACCCATACCGCACGCCCTATATATATTAGGTTAGACTATAATTATCTAATATATCTTACCTTTTGTATGTTCTGATCATAGCGGGTTGTCGCACTTCTACCGTTTCCAACACTCCCCCTCGACAACCGCGTCAGATCTCCTTTGCATCTATCCACACAGAGTCTGTCCTTTGGCTGACTTTCAATGGTTCTTTCGAGCCCTACTAGCACCCTGCGCGTACCCGCCATTGCTTCATGTCATTCGAGCCCTGCTCTTAGGGCCTAGCGCCCTGCGCGTACCCGCCATTCTGGACTCCCGCCCCGCCCTGCGGTCTACTCTACTATATCCATCTTATTGTTCTCCCTGAGCTGCAACGTTCTCCATTGCTTCAAACCATAGTGCAAAGCACTCATCCTTTTTCTTCAGGTCCCTGTTCCCCCCCTGTTTCCTTAGCTTCTTCCATCGATAGCTTTTGTCCTTCACGAGCATACGCCGCTGCTCTTCGTGACACCACACCAAGCATAGTCCGGAACTTAACAAACTTGACGCGCGCCAGCGCCTTTGTCATCACATCCGCGACCTGTTCTTGTGTGTTTACATACTCGGTTGTAAGTGTCTTGTCCTGTACCAACGAACGCACGTAATGAAAATTGTTTTCAGTGTGTTTCACATGGTGATGCTTGCCCGGCCTTTCACTTAAATAGATTACCGCCATGTTGTCACTCAACAGCCTTGGTTTCTTGTAGTCGGCCATTAGTTCTTCACATAACTTCTTCAGCCATTGTACATCCTTTGTACCTTCATTCCTAGCGTAGTACTCCGCATCCATTGTTGACAACGCACTAATAACCTTGCTTACGTGATCCGTACGAAACTGTAGCTCCATCAAGTAGTGTAACATATCCGCTTACACTCTTCCGGTCTTCCGGATCATTGGCATAATCTGCATCCGTATACACGACTAGATCCACTGGTTGAATCACTCGATCATGGTATACTTGCATCCTTAATCCATAGTCAAATGTAGTCTTGAGATACCTTAACACACGCTTAGCTTGTGCGTAGTGCTGCTGATTGAAACAACTCATGTGTTGTCCCAACTTCCTTACTGCATGTGCGATGTCAGGTCTCGAGCCAGAGACAAGGTACTGTAGTGCGCCCACTATTTCACGATATGACATGTCCCGAATGTCTTCCTTCTTGCTTATCGTTACCAACGACGATCCGTCTGGTGTGGGTGCACCATTGCAATGTTGCATGCCAAAACGCTTCAAATCTCCATGATGTACGTTTCCTGACTGAAAAACACTGGTTCTTGGATATAATCACCTCTACCCCAAGGAGGTATTTCACCGGTCCGAGATCTACTAACTCGAATGTCGTTTGAAGGAGCTGTCTTACTTCTTCACATGCTGCCTGTGGACTCATCAACAGTAGGTCGTCCACATATACGGTAAGCAACATTGATATCTCCCCCTCCTGGTATCGGGCGTAGAGTCCGTAATCGCTTTCAATACGCTTGAATCCAATTGCCACTAGATGTTCATGCAATTTCTGATTCCATACATGCGGTGCCTGCCGCAACCCGTAAAGAGACTTAATTAACCTGCATACATGGCTCTTGCCATGCCTCTCATAGCCCGCCGGCTGTTCCATAAGAACTTCTTCCTGAAGTTCACCATGAAGAAACGCCGTCTTCACATCATACTGTAAGATAAACCAAACTCGTTGTACTGCGAGATATATAGCCACCCTGATTGTTTCAAATCGAATAACCGGAGCATAGGTTTCGAAATAGTTGATCCATAGGTCTGCTTGTATCCATGCACAACCAATCGCGCCTTAAATCGCTTAACATAGCCATGTTCTTCTTTCTTGACCGCATAGACCCAGCGGTTTGTAATTACTGTGAGCTTGCCTTTCGTTTCCTTACTAGGCGCCACTCCCTACACACCATGGCGGCAAAGAGAATCCATCTCTTCATCCATTGCTGCACGCCAATATTCCGCGAAGCGTGAGTCCTTCACAGCTTCCTTGAATGATCGTGGGACCTTCACGTCATCTGCCAGTAACCTTTCACAAGGTTGTACCGATGTCACCGTGCGTACGGCCAACACTTGTAATGCGCGAAGTTTTCCAATCTTCTCTTGTGTATCGACACTGTTAGCTCCAATATAATCCTTATATCTCGTGTTCTTTTGTCGCTTGCGCTCTGGCCTTCCATAGATGCGCCTTTCTGGTTGCATTCCTTCCTTTTTGTCTTGGTTCTCTTCATCCGAGACCAGTTCATCCTTTCGGGCATACGCCAATGCCTCTGGTTTATCTTCTTCTGGGGCATACGCCAATGCCTCTTTGTCTACGCCAATGCCACTGGTTTATTTTCATCTTCTCTCTCCTTCACCGCAATAGGTATCTCGTCAACGTCCTCTGTGACCAAACTGTCCATGCCTGCCAGCATTCCGTACATACGGGATGATAGCTGGTAGAGTATGATCGCCGTCACCAAACGCATTGTACATCATTTTCTGCACATAACTTGCATCTATAGTGTAGGCTTCTCGAAATGTCATGTTTCCACCTCGTGCTGTGCCAACCTTGCCATCAAGTGCACACATCCACTTGTAAGCTTTTGTTTGCGATGAGTAACCGATCAGCAACCTTGACGTCTTGATCGGTTTGAGTTTATCCTTCTTCTGACTCTTGTTCTTCATGACTAGCACGTCCACTGCGCATCCCCATGTGCGTAAGTGCGAGACATCCGGTCTCTCTTCATAAAGTAGTCCATGAGGGGTTTTCCCGTTGATTACCCGTGACCCTGTCACATTGAGGGTATCTACTACATGTAGGAGTGCTTCTCCCCATAGTGAGAATGGTAGTTGTGTTTCTTCAAGTAATACACGCACTTTCATCACCACCACACCGTTTCCACGTTCCACCAAGCCGTTTTCTTGAGAAGAATACGCGTTCGTTGTTTGTACACTAATTCCTTCTTCCTTGCAGAGTTGATCCACTTCCTTGTTTACGAATTCTGTTCCTTGATCCGAAAATAACTCTTGTATCCTTAGATGTCGGTGTATGAATGCCGTGTTGAGTCTTCGCAACAGTCTTGTTAGATGGTTCGCCGCCTCATCTTTTGTCTTGAGTAGGAAGACCCACTTGAATCGGGAATATTCATCTATGACGAGTAAAAACATGCTTGCACCACAGGCTGTCTTCACTTTAATTGAATCCACATCAAGACATAGCCTTTCCAATGGCCTTGTGGCTTTCCTTGTCTTATGACCAAATGTCATTGTTTTGGCCTTAGCCACTTCACATGAAACACAGTCGTAGTTTGCCAACGTTTTATTGATCTTAAGTCCTTGGACTGTCTTGTTCTTATCCATGCTCTTGATTACTTGTTGGTTAGCATGATTGAACCGTTTGTGCCACGTTCGTGCATCTGTTTCTGCTTGTTTTTCTTTAGCCTTGCTGCGCTTATCCATAAGCGAGACGCCCAGTATCTCGCGTCCAGCGCCAGTGTAGACATGTGTCCAAAGCCTGTAGAGTCCATTTATCTTATTGAACTTGATCTTGATGTTTCCCTTCGTTACGTGCGCTATTGATTGTTCTTCGCCATGAAGTGTCACCTTGTACTTACGTGACTGGAAGTAATCGAATGCAATAATGTTGGCACGCGCTTCTGGTACATACCACACATCTTCCAGCTTGCGTTTCTCAATCTTGCCTGTGAGTTCGTTCTGCACGCAGAGTAACACCGTACCCATCTGCGTTACCGTAGAGATTGTGCCATTCATCATAACTAAGTCCTTGCCTTGTACCGTGTATACCTCGAGAAAGGCCTCTCGTAGATTACACACGTTTGCTTGACTTCCGCTGTCAAGTTTCCATTCGATCACATCTGTGGGAAGTAATGGCTCCTTGGTGCTAGCCTGCACCATGAGGACTGGTATTGGTTAATCTTGTGTCCCTGCACCTCCGGAGTAGTTGGATCGCCATCCACCATATCTACTTTGGTCGTCGCCGCGACCTCCGCGTCTGCCACCGCGCCCACCGTGTCTGCCACCGCGTCCGCCACCGCGGCCTGCACGGCCTCCTCGATTACTTCGTACATAGCGATTTGGGTTTGCCTCCCACCGTTACGCATACTGCGCGGACACTCACGCATCCAGTGTCCATACTGGTTACATATTCTGCAAGGGCTCCGCCGCATTGCCTCTTGTAGTGTCTCACGCCTTCCTTGCATGGTAACTTGTCTTATGTTTTGCCGATGCTCTACGTTGTTCATCTGAACCTCACGCCTTGCGTCGCCGCGCTCATTGCGTTCTTGCTCTTCCACATAAATCAACCGGTTCTTGACTTGCCGTAGGCTTACTTTGTTTTCCACTGACAACGACTTCATACGTGAAAACTCCTTGTAGAGATCCGGGTGGACTTCTTTCGTCTGGAATAGTAGTAGCTCTGCAAACTTTTCTTCATTCATGATCTCTCCTGCCTTGCGTAGCTCGCCTTCAAGTTGTGTCTTCTCGTTAATGTAGTCCAGCATGCGCTCCCCAGGCCTCAGGAAGCGATTGAAAAGTTCCTTCTCCACAACGATCCTATTGCGCGCCGGCATTCCATCGTATTCCGCCATCAAAGCATCCCAGAGACGAATTGAATTTCCCGTCTCAATAACTTCTTCCATGCGTATCACCACCGCATCTGCAAGACTTCCAACTATCATCGCATGCGCTGCAGCATATCGGCAGTCCCAGGTGTCCTTCATCTCTACCGGCCAATCGAAGTTGTATCGCTCCTTCCCGGTGACAAGCGCTAGAAATCCCGCTGCATTCAACTTCGCTCTCATCTTCACCTTGTAAACCTTGAATCCTTCACCGTTGAATGGCTCCATGCGGAATTCCTGCGCCATGTTTCGGTACATCCGCATCTGGTCACTATGTCCGGCCGTATTCATGTTTTCTCGGCTCGTCAAATTCTCTTGTGCTTCAGCTAGTTCCTCCTCGAGTGATCGCTGGGTGTTTCCGAGATTTGTTCTTTCTTCTTGACGGGAGAAAACTAGAGTGTCGAATGTAGTATTCCCTTCTGCGACCCTGCGGTCCGAGCCCGGTTCGGTTGAACCGCGGTCCCTTGAACCTGCCCCTGTTGGGCTCATAACCTGTTGGAAACTACCTAAATTAGGGTCAGTCGTACCTTGTGTAGGATCTGGTGTACCACTTAGTGTACCCATAATTAGTAATAGTTTAGCTCCTAATTAGCACTTATTTAAGGAAGTAAGTAAACACAACAGGCGGGGCCAGAATGGCTCCGGGGACTCGGTTGGGTGTGCAGATGAGAGATAATTGACAACTAACCATTGAGCCTCTGCTCGGTTACCTTGGAGTAAGTGCCCCGCACTACTCATCCCACTTCTCATCCTGCACCCATACCGCACGCCCTATACATATTAGGTTAGACTATAACTATCTAATATATCTTACCTTTTGTATGTTCTGATCACAGCGGGTTGTCGCACTTCTACCGTTTCCAACATTGCCCACTCCCTCCTTCTTATCAAGGCCGCCGACCCAGATCGGTAATCTCGTGAAAAGCTGGTGTTTTCTTTGATGGATATTAGTTACGCTCAGGAGATGCAAAAAGTGGGGGGGGGGCTCATCTTGGTTTGACCACTGGATTATGAAATGATTCACACGACAAACTAAGTATCCTCTCTCATTACTATTAAAAGAAGAGTGGTTAGCTACTGCTGCACTGGGCTGTCGAATGGTCAGCATCAACTATGTTTTCGGTCGGTGGCACTGTCGATTGGTGCACGATATGGTGGTCGCAATGAATACGTTGGCAGGTCCAAGCTCTCTCAAAGATCTCCCAAGTAAAGTTCCAAAGAGATCATTCCTCCATTAAGTCGACATCTTATTTGAACAAATTCTGGCTCCATGGATGAGCGACCAGCTTGACCGTCAATCTCGCGTTGATGGTGATCAATGTGGCGAAGCTGAGTGATCGTGGCTGTGGTCAGGATAGTCACCGGGATGTGATCCGTATGTCGGGCATGAATAACCGCCCAGTTACATAGTAATGCTGGTCCAAATTGGTCCCTGGTTCCGGAGACCTGATAATGATCATTTATGGGTGCAGTGACATTGTCGATTAGCGGTTGATCTGTTCGGTGAATTGTCGTACTACACACAGCGCGAGTGACGTACACGTAAACGTCGAGTCCTGTCTGAAATACGCAATGCACACTAAGTCACATTCACGATACAAGAGCATATGCACGCGTACCCAGCTTTTCGTGTCGTCCATAGTGCCGAGATTTTGTGAAGCTGGAGCCGTAAGTTTATCCGCTTTAAATTCTTCGCCTGAGTTGCATTTGTCGTAGGTTTAACCATTACTGGACTGTCCTTTCTTCATTCCACTTGCTGTGCTGAGCTATCACTCCCTTAATTTTCTCTCTGAAGAGTGTATATCCCTCTTCCAGCACGAACTGCAATTCTCGCGATGATCCAACCGACTTGCGTATGTTTGTGTGTGGTTCACCAATTTTGATAGTCAGATCAACTGAAAATGCCGCTGACAGTTGGATCGTCATGACACTTTTGATTGAATTGAGGTATTGCAAACGGATGTAGGTATGTCCAACCCGGTTTTGCGTCAAAAAAATTACGAGTGACTGTGCCGTCTAGTAGATGACAACTACGTCCGCGATCACTGACACGAAGTCGTCTCAGTAAGTCTGTGCAGAATAGCGTGACTAATCAGTGCAGGTATTGTCGAGGCCAACAAATACTAGAGCGTGCCCAATCGCTGCTCGAGCGCTGATATGGCGGGCTTGTTCTTCGGGGTAGAGGAAAACTTCGTGGATGTAGACGGGACTACCAGAGACGGATTTAGCTGTGGAGTTACAGCTGCCATATGTTAATTTTAACAACGCTTAATTGTGGTAGATTTCAAATTTTGTGATAAACCGAACAATTATTTGCTGACAGAATTATGCTCGCAATTCAGTTGAGACACAATGACAAAATCTCGCCATTAAAAAGCTAACGAATGAAATAACTTTTGCGAAAAGAGCGCTTCTGCTGAGAAACACTCATTAATCAATAGCAACTACATGTAGATGAGAATATGCATTAGACAAACAATATTATTTAAACTTCTTGATTAAACTGGAAAACTATTTTACGGTATATCGAATCAGCTATACAGCGCAAGTGTCGTAGGGACCAAAAAGTATACCACAATTCCACGACTTATTTCGGCAAGAACAAATTAAGACAGACAAACCGCTCACGAAACGGGTGTATTTGATTGGCAGATCACAGAACACATTTACATGAAATTACATCATCTTACATTTCTTGGTAGCCAACCAAATCAAAAATTGCCAAATGTCATTGACACATATGGTTTTCGTTTTCCAAGCAGTTGAGGATACCGGTACACGTCATGATAATGATATTATCGATGATACCGTAGCTACAATAATTTGTATGATCTTCATAAACTAGTATTTATTATGAAATGGAGTGTCCAGCCATGTGATATGCGGTTTAGTTTTACTAATCGTGCAATACATGTATGATAAGCTTTGTGTAAGCTTACTGTACGTTATACTTCCTCTGTCCAGAAATATAAGGCCATTCTTTTCTAAAATTCATTTTTAAGCAGGGAGGGATTGTCTGAAACTAGCTTATTGGACGTTTTGAATTGTGAATCCATGATGATTCGCGGAGTTTTTGTTTTATTCATCACGACCCAGCGGTTTTCGAGGCATGGCCCTTAAAGTCAGACACTCCACGGGGTCCGCGTTCTCAAAATGGCACAGACGGATACGAAACACCGCAAACCTGCAAGAACTTGGCAGCTGCCCAGCGCAAGCAGATACTTGCTTATAAGCTCTAAGTATGCGTAATATTTCTCCTGTCTAACGGTGTGACCAAGGATCTTATCCTAAAATTTGACGTTTCCCAGCGCCAGATACGTCGTTTTTGGGCATGATCACTCGCCAAGCTGGAGATAGGCGCAGTTAACGATGGCGTGAGCGGTCGCCGTGATCGCAGCGACCAAAAATTTCGCGCTGATGCGGAATTCGTCGCGACGCTCGCGCAAACCATCGCATTTATTTCCCTTCTTTATCGAACCAACATTAGTACCTTAGCGGAGTGTCTATGAATATGAAAACGTGCTTAACACCAATTCAGCTTTATATTTCTCGACACGCTTAACTGTAGGCGCGGCCTTATATTTCTGGACAGAGGAAGTACTTAACGATTCTTCAGTTCCAATTTTGCTACCTAGCCCCACCAACCAGAAGACTACAAGCGCACCTAAGTAAGTAAGACTACCGCATATGGACTGGTATTACCTAACGAAGACAGCGGTAGTACCCAGGCGTTACTACCGGTACCGAATACTACCAGTAACTTAGTAGAGGCTTTCTGCATTATTTATACCGCCACCAAGCGAAACTTCAATAGCTAATAAATCCTTTAAATCAAATTGCCAGGTGAAATGGTAGAGGCACTATAATCGGCGCTCGCACAAGCAGCACATCCTAAGCCTCGGGTACAAGCATGGTTAGACTTGATGCAGCAATTGTTAAAGCGAATTTATGTGAAGGCCAAGGGGCCAGCCTCCAAGATATCTATAATAGATCAACGTTTGCCGAAGCTCAAGAAGGCCGAATGTGAGTGACTACTGGATATTTTGAGAATATAGTTATCACGCATAAAGAGGAATGGGAGGTATGGCTACAAAGGATTGCGGGCGCAGCTCTGAGTGGGCAGAGATCTAATCAAACATTCCAAGGCATACTTTATAGATGTTAGACCAAGAAGAAGTCCATAAGGCAGGAAGAGCGCCCCAACCATTATCGGGATCGGCTTATAAAGTTGCTGGTTCAGCCGAGATACGTCTCGATCAGAGGATACTACCACAAAACCATTCCTCTTCAAGAAATGCAAGTATCATCCTAAGGATATGACCATTTTACGATAAGTTTGTGAACAGGAGTAGGGAAAATATGTGCCACAACAATGTCGGAAAGGAACGATCACGAAAGGACTATCGTCCAAGAATTAGTTGAAGGCATGATCCTGGCTAAACAACTCCCGCAATTTACAAAACGCATCATGCCAATCGAAGATCAGGTTCGGCTCGTTCAAACAAACCGACTGCAGGTAGAAGGGTGTCTTATCCTGGATCTCAAAAAGGAGAGTCTTATAAACGAAGCATTTCTCAGCACAAGGAACATTCAGGAAGCATTGCTACAGCGGCAATAAAGAGCTTGGGCAATGGTCGCCCAGGCTAAAACCATCAGCTACAACAACACAAACAACTCCTTATATTTTCATTTCTATACCCGGGATATCGCAGAAAAATAAGTGGGAGTCAAAGTCCCATTTCATCGCTACATACATACCCTTCACAATTTACATACGAAGCGTACAGCGCATAATCAATCTGCGTGGAACAATCAAAATGGAGAAGCGTACTGTCAACAAGGTTACTATTCCTGTGTACTTAAGAATGTAACGAGAACAACGGATTTGACCAAGTTATATGGAATGCTGAAATTTGCCTTTTTCACCTTAAAGATCTCGACAAAGGTAGCCATTTTCTTGGATGCTTCGACATCTTGGGAGATTATCATGGAATCGGATGCATGACCTCAAGTATTAGCAGGGGTAACGAGAATTTATTGGTGTCAAGCGATGATCATTCTAGAACATCCACCCATGAAAGGAAGAAGACAATGTTTGCGATGCGGGGAACCTGGACACCAAATGAGGAAGTGTACCGTCTCATTGGAGGATTTGCTTACAACAGGCTGTATTCTCATAATAGCAGAGGATACGCAGATGATTGACGTACCGAAGCCTACTAGTATGGAGGAGTTACGACAACAAGTGAAGGATAATCGATTACAGTTTGAAGAGAGTAAGAGGTAGTAAACCCTGATAAATTGAATTTCATGAGAAAGAGCCAGATGAAGCAGCCAGCTCAGCAGCCCCAAGAGGAGTTTAAGCAGGATAACACAGAATAAGAACAGAATTTGAGAAGCGGAAACTTGGTGCACCAGAGACTAAGGACCGCTGGATACAAGTGCGACGTCAATATCAGACAAGACTTCTGCAGGTGCTCAAGGTGGGACCGCTCATCAGGACGGTAACATGCTAGATACAACAAAAGGAGGAGACACATTGGATCGAACTAAGTGGGCAGCGACGGAACACAACGGAAGACGCAGCGAGTGCAGCAAGCTACCGGACAAACGGTTGGAGACTATGTGAAATCAACTGAAGGTAGGATTAACGTCAATGCCAAAGTATCAGTGCCGAAGCCAGCTCGTCGTACGAACATAAATAAGAGCGGTGGGCACCTAGTAAATAGAAACTGCACACTGATTTGATGACCACCAAAAGCAAATTGAAGACACAAGTATTTACGTTGATAAAAGATATTGAAGAAAATGAAGGACCCACCACGCGATACAACATTCAAGAAAAATGAAAGCTGGACAATAATGACACTATTTCGCATGACTCGGCAGAGCGAGAAATGGGAATCCGACGAATCGAGACACCAGCTACTGGTAGTTACCAGATATATGCAATCTGTCAAGTCATGGCATCGGCAACATTTCAAGATGTGAATTCTCAATTATTAGAGGAGTTATTAAGGAAGGCTGTCACGTTCGAACATTACAAGATTTGGAGGCAACGTTTCTAGGAGGGATCAGGAAACAAACACTTATGGGAATCGGACGTGGGTACGAGAAAATATCGGCGAAGGAATCGAAACGTGAGCTTCACCAATATTTACACGAATTTGCTTCGAGTGGGTCAAAGGTGACCGATGTGGTACATACAACAACGTGGGGGAGCAACGCCAACTTAGCGTGTACAAGTACGATGCTTGAAAATGATATATTTGTGATTAGTATTAACCAGGGAAATGCTACTCCAAGGTAATACATTTTGTACCGGAAACAAGAAACAAGCATTATAAAAGTTACCTGGCAAGTGGAGAATATCCGATTTCTCTAGTGGCGTGTATTGAAAAGGTGAAAGCTTTAAATCCGAAAGTGCCTATTATACTGCACATTGCTACGGCTTCTAGTGATGTCTTGTCCAATCCGGAAGTCGGTCAGGATCAACGGAGTACCTCGTCCGTTCAAAAACAGTATGTGGAGATGGTAGAGTACCATAGTACCAGCGATGACGATGAAGATTTCGATGATGTGAAAAATGAGACGTTATTCCCCCAGGAGATGTGATAATGATAGAGAGTACAAATGAGAGTCAGAATGGAGCAGATCAAGAGGACACCGGGATAGTGTCTAATATTTCTAACCAACTAACAACGTACGGGATTCACCCCTCGTGGGATATTGAGGTGACTATGATGACGTTTTCCTTTCCTACGCTTACAAAGTCCAACTGTTCATCACGACCTAAAATGCGATATTGAGCATATAATAATGAGACACGACCCACGACTTACAGAAGTACTCCATTTTTTGACTGAAACGTTTAGCAGATTATCATTGCAAGAACAAATATTATTGCTGGAAGCGGACTTGAATGTCCCATCTGCATGGGATTGTTACATGCGAAAGCACCAGATCTCGGAGCCCATACTGTACCAATGGTACCACAAAGTATGGGGAGGTCGTCACGTAAACGATGATACTCTTTTATTAGGATCATCAACTTGTCGCTAACGTGGATGCCATTTGCGGAGGTACAATGACTGTCTACAACTCACTGGTGTTTGGCCGTCGCATTTCCATCCTCGTCATGGTGTTGCTCTATTGTAGCGCTACTGCTACATTGACAATGAGTCTATCACAATCGCAGAATTCTTTGATCAGTTTTGGGTCCAGGTATCACGCCGATTCATCTCATGGGTCTCACCACCATCCTACAGTGCTTTTGCTGTCGGAACGGCCTACCAACTCGGCATTCTGGTTATCCTCAACCATTGAGGCTTCTCTTGGTGAGTATTTTCCACTTCCGGATTGTGACAATGGCGTGAGTCAAAACAGGTACAGCAAAGTAATCTGCATCTTCTTGGGTATTGTCTTTGTTTGTGTCTTTTCTTTACATTAATTGGACTCGAAGCCCGCGGCAAGAAATTCAATTTAAAGCACAACCAAGACCTGAAAAAGGAAGCTCACGTCTATCACGACGATCTTGTGAAGTTCTTGAACAACGACGACATGACTTCGACTGGATGGAAGTCCGCGATGACGTAAGGAATAGCTTCTCATTACCTAGTTGTTCAGTTTATTTATTGTGTAGATTCAAATTGCATCCATCAAGCCTTATTTCTAAACAAAAATATTGTACGTAGTATGAGACAACGAAATCCTCAAAGCAGAGTGATTAAAATTCGTAACAACAATTCGAATTAAATATGCGTTAGCAGCAAAAACGGCGGCCTGATCAAGAAATGTAAAAAAAGTGGGAGATAACTGACTGGATTACGAGGTCGGCAGGATTTCAAAACTGGGAAATAACTGACTGAATTACGACGAGAAAACGTTGGTTAGGCGGTAAAAATCATTTATGTCTTGAAAAGAGGTAACTGATTTCGCGATCGGTTTTATGTACCCTTCATCTAAATGGCTTGACCGATCAGCACCGCGTCGATGAGTGTAACGGCGATGTGCATTTCTCACATGAAATTCAAAGCCTCAGCGCCAAAAAGTAGCCAGCGAAACCTTTGTAGCACAAGAGTTTGTTCTTGCACTCGTACACCTTTTGAAGCATGTTTGCAGCACGGGTAATTCCTGATAGAAGGAGACAAAGCTGTTAGAGCATAGACGCTTGGCAAGGATTGATATCAGCAGCATGGTGGCGGAACACCAAAGCTTGCAAATAGTGTTGGCATCTTGGACGTCGAAAAACTCGCGGGCACCACGCATTTGGTCGGTTAATGTTGCTGATAGCAATACCCTTTGAAACCCGTTCGTGACGGTTTATATCGTTTATGAAAAGGTGTCGAAAATTTCTGGTCATTGCTGATTATATTTTGGACATTTGACGAAACCAATTGAGCTTTGGTGTACTAACTTAGGGAGTACAGTACATATTAGCTACGAGGGATCGCATCAAACTTGGTAGAAGAAGGATAAATTGAATTCATTCCCCAATGACCAGCGCACTCCTACAGACATAGCGTATGCTGTGGCTCGATGGTTTGCCATTGGTGCTGCTTCAAATAATTATTATGTGAGTCGTGTGTGCAACAATAGTACAGTGGGTCCTAAAATTTAGACCCGATTTTCAAAAATAAGCAAAAATATCTTATAGGCGACGCGCTTATATTTGAAGCAATTTGGTGTTATGTACCCATCGCCAATAAGATATACTTTAGAGTAGTGACAATCCAAAAAGATCTGTGCTACGTCCGACTTAGGACTTCGACAATCCGCATGAAGTGGACACGGCTTATTCAGTGCTTCCCGTCGATAGAACGTATTTAACTGCATCGTAACTGCTCTAAACATTACCCACACTTGGTAGTCAGCTAAAAGATGTTTACATGTTTTGGTGTCTGGTTTTGTATGTACTTCCACCATGGGTCTTGCTCGCCCCTTCTCCACAACCGCTAGTAGCATCATTGCAATACTGGAGTGATAAACCTTCTTGGGGTATTTTTAAACCGCTGGCAATTTTTTCCAGAGTGCTGTTTCATCGTCTAGTGGCGATCCGATTGCATGAAGGTCCGGGTGCGGTCTACACACGACTGTTCGAATGACTTTTGATTCCCCACACTCGTCTTCGACCGCCATGGGATCATCGAGCGCCCAATACATTCCTGCTGTCGTTTGCCGTAATCGAATTGTGGGTGACGTGGTGTCTAGCTGTCCTTCCAATAGACCTGGCTTGAGTAATTTCCAAGAATATCCAAGTAATGCCGCTGGGCAGCAATATAGCAGAATTGCTGGAGGGGATTCTATCATCTGTCCTATCGCTACTCGAGGTGAAGCCAAAACTATACCAGCTAACCACCTACCTGATTTCGCTCTGGTATGGGACGTTCCTTGCCCAGGCGGAACCTTCCATATAAACACGTCAGCTGAACGTCGATGTATCTGAAGCGATAATATACTCATTTCGGGTATTCGATCATATTTCCGCGGCGAAAGTTCCGAGGCCCGTTCTTCCGGTATCCAGGGGTTTTATATGTTCCCCAGAATACTTCGTGATAGGGCAAAATTAAGTCGTGGAAAGGGATTTCGGTCAAGTCAATCGTTACCTGTACTTCGTCAGGTCTAGTCATTCCTTGCGACAGTCCCACTGATTTTCCCATTATGGCCGCGCGCAGCTGTGGTAAGTATCTTCTCATATATTCCTTCAAGTATAACTATCCGGACCAATCCATGTGCATTAACGTTACTTTTGATCGAGATGAACAAGCAGTATGTGTACTCGGATGTCGTTATTCACGCTGTCTTAAAAATATCCGGCGGGCTAATCAACCATAAAGTAGATGTCTTATCTTGTTTTAGCCCAATTCCTCTCGGTTTGGTCCCTACACCCGATGTTGTAACCCAGGTAGCGCACTGTGTCTCCAGGTGCTACCACTGGTATTCTATACCATTCCGAACAAACGAAACCAATCCTCAAAATAAAAATGTACTTTTCCGGCTTCAACTTTCAGACCAGGTAAACACGTCCAAATTGTTGAACAACGGGCATTGCTCGCTCCGTTTGACTTGCTTTCCGCAAGAGAATTGTTGAGAAGAAATCTACAGACGGTACGCAGGATAGGCATAAAATATTACATATGCTTATCTACACGCCATGTGGAGCAGGATGGTTGGGGATGGTAGCCTTACTTTTGTGCCTCGAGTACAGTGGATGAAAGAAAGCTTTTTTGATGTGAATTAATCTCGCCAAGATGTGATCGGAAGGCTCAAATACCCGCGCTGTAAAAAAAATTGTAGGGACAATAATATCGTAAAATAAGGTCACTCTTTCCGCTACTGATGTACTGCATTTTGTTGCCAATTATTTCACTTATTTCCAATCAGTTGACATCACGTAGACCCTAAGCCTTACACCCCAAACCTAACTCCCTACACCCCAGACCTCAATTATTAATAAACTATTAATAACAGGATTTGCGCGGTTTTTATAGGGTTAAGATTGCGCGATTGAATCAATCACACACGGAAATTTCGTCTAGAACACACAATAATAGTAACAAAACTGATCTAATGATATCTTTATCATTAAATCTCTTGTTAGATTCGATAATAATATCAGAATCTGTTCCCAGGGTGGCCTATAACAACTTATAATCCAATATTTGCATTTCAGACAGAAAGTCTGAAATTGAACTGTGATATTTCAACTTAAATATCACTTATGCAATGGCACACCATTACATCACCCCCCACTCAAGGTGGTTGGCCAATAATATGACGTAATATTGGCCAATCGAATGGTGGCACTTGTTGGTCATAACGATATGCTGTTATAACACACTAACGACTATGAGAACTAATGGTCGAGAAACGCTCTTAAGGGCGCTACCGATACCGCTAACGCAGCATTCACCTCTGCATCACGTGCAGAGTTGCCAACATCGCATGACGACGCTAAGCCCAATTCTGTCTTCGGATAGTCATCTGGCTCTGAAGAAGAGGGTGAAGAAGTCACCGCCCTTCGCAAGGAATCTAGCGAACGTCAGTTCGCTAAGATTGCTTTGCCTTTAAGTGATGGCGAAATGGATTCTGACGCTGTCGATTACTACAGCGACAATTCCGTTATACGGTGGCATGAGGAGCGTAGAGCTCCTCCTGGTCCTCGTCACTCGCCTGGTCGTGACGAAGACTTTGAGATGGCAGGTGGTGCTCCACCTGCCAAGAAACAACGTGCAGAAGCGGCTTACGCTGCTTCTAATTCGTCATGTCGTACTGAACCACATGTTCCGTACAAAGTGGGGTTTTGGACCCCAGCATGGACGTTAGTGCCCGAAAGTGGTGGGCACACCAAGCGCGATTGTCAATACCCGTTGTTTGACATCAACGCGCTTGATGATTGCGAAGACCTTCGCAATCACAACTTTGATCGGAGTACCGACGATAGACGTCGGTACTTTATCGACCTTTTCTATCAGGCTCGTTATTATACGAACCGGAAAGGGTCGCGCAAGAACAGGGACGATAAAGACGCCCTGACGCAAAGTTGTAATGCCTTTGTTGAAAATTACAACAAAGGTCCCGACGAATACGTGAACAAAGTTCACGTAAACCGCGAGCGCTTCTTAAAGCACTCACGCTCAGGTAAAATGGAGTTTATCCATTTTACCTGCATGAAAGAAGGAATTTCTTGCGGAGTTCCTTCTCACTAGGTTACCCTTGTTGTCCCAAGGGAGCTCCTCGTCTTAACGAAAAGGAGCTACGAGGGTACCGAGGTTACTCGGTACCCGCAAGTGTTAAAGGCCTAATTGATGCCCTTAATGTATCCGCACCTAGTGCGGATACTTTGCACCCATCAACACCTAGTGTTGATGCTTCTTTCGAGTGTGAAGAGAAGTATCTTTCTCAAACTCCGTCAGGAGGTCAGGGGCATCCGCCCTCAGCACCTCAATCGGTTTCCAATAGTCAAACTCTTGGGAACACCCCAACCAGCGTACCAAGTACTCGGTACGCTGCCCCTTCTTATAGGTAACCGAGCGCTTCGCTATCAATCGCTCGAGAATATAACGCGTATTCCTTCAATCTCCACGAAGTTCAACGACGTTAGAACCTCAGTTCTAACGAAATTGTTTGACGCTCCTGTGCCAAACAGTCAAACAGAGCGCGCATGGGAACATCCTTTCCATGCGGCTAAACTTCCAGGGTGATGAGAGGTTTCCCTTCACCCTGCACGTGTTGAGAGGACATAGTCCCGTCTGGGGCCTGATGTCGCCATGTGAGATAACCCGTCCAGTAGGGCACCCCGCCCCTACTAATTGCTGACGTTTTTTGTATCGACAGAGGGTTGCCCCTGTTGATGTCGCCGACCAGCGGACTGTCCAGTCCGCTGACTGCGTGGTGCCGGCCGTAGCGTCATACATTCATGGGCGTAATAGCCCATCTTTGCGCATCTACTGTAGCGAAGGAACTTCTTGTTTTTCGGTTGCCTGGGTGTCGAGGCAACTGCAACCGATAGGTCCATCGGTTCTGGGCCTCCTCCGCCCGCGCTCTGGCGCGGGTTTTGGTGCGCGGGACGAAGTGTGAACTCCGTCTGTTCGAGAAATTAATTTTAACATGCTGCACTGGCGGCATGTTAAAGTCGAAAGGCTGTTGAGCCCTTCAACTAACCCCAGCATGCGTTGACGCTGAACGCATGCTGAATTCCTTTCGGATGCTCTGATCTATAGCATCCCTTAGAGTCTTCGGCGGAATTCGATAAAGACTCTGCTTGACGGGACCGTCAATCAGTCCCTTCTTAAAGCCAGTGACCTGCATGGCAGGGGGCACCGGCTCCTATACAATATTT
>MIQA02001771.1:0-19613 GCA_001887855.2 Sclerospora graminicola | reverse complement strand
GCTTGAGTTCCATGAACTCTTCACGGCAGCTAAGCTCCATTTCTGGAGCTTCGAAGTTGAGCTTCAGCTTAGCTTTCAAATCCTGATACGTCAGGAACGCAGATTAATCAGTGGCTCTGCGGCTCATCGCCCATGCCCTGGCGCGACCGCCTAGGCATGTGGTAGCGAAATAAGCTTGTGAACATGGGTCCACAATCTTTGCGCAGAGAGGGCATCTTCCACCTCTGCGAACCATCTACGAAGGGGTTCACCCCCTTCGCCAGTAAAGGGCGGAATCCGCGCCTTTACTACATCAACGCTCGCACTCGCTGTGGGCGCTGTTGGTGGCGACCGTAACATTACGGAACGCACCTGAGGATCTATATTAACCCTCTTGAAACGGGTAACTGTTTCTAAAGCTTCCTCCGGGGTTTTACATCGGAGGATGGAGATGATCCCGGGCCCTAAGGTCCGCATCATCTTCACCACGGTGTCCACACTTCTCTGTGTCCATTTTTTTGTGTGTAAATTTTCCCTCACTAAATCTTGCGCGAGCAGTCACTCGCGCTCACGTTCGCTGACCGCCGTCATGACGGTCGGGCGGCTCTTAAACCTTCGTTCCGCTAGCTAACTAGCGGAACTTGTGAGCAGTGGTCGTTAAGACGGACCACAAAGTGCTACCAGTTGTAACAGGCTAGCTGTTACAGGCTCACACCCATATAGGTCTTTAATCGAGTACATTTTTTGAGTCGCTTTTTTTTGAAGCGGAAGCGCCAGAACCTTTAAAAGGATTCCGGCGGTCTGTCACCTTTTAAAATATTGTGATAGGCTCGTCAAGGGGGACATAAAATTTCAGCATTATCCTTGTACAGATCATTTCCTAGACCATATTTTTGCCGCCTTCCTTCCATTTAACCTCTTAATTGCTTGCATAAGTTCGTCTTCATCTGTCTCAGCCATTAACGCCGCATTATTATAATGTTCGGGTGTTATGTTCAAGTTCTGCTACTGGAGCTTCGCGATGTACACATCCTAAAATTAAATTTCAAGACATTGCAAACCTGTCCGAAATTGTCGTCTGAGACGTAAACGTAGTATCCGTGTTTGACAGTATTTGTGACACCGTCTGATTTTTACCCAGATTAAAGTACGTTTAAATAGCCAGCGAAGATCTTCAACGGGTCGGTGCATACGTTGTCCTGTTCTGGCTTTCGAATCACGCTGTATAGCCTCCGCCATAGAGCATATACACTGTTTGCGCGTGCGAGCGTTACTGCGTAATGAATTACGTAATTGACAAACTCTTCCTCAACGTCTCCTTGCTGTTTTTCTAGACATATATCTCCGCAGGTATCCACCATATGGTCCCATCGACGTGCGGCAGTGTTAATCCGGCGGATTGGTTGCCTTCCAATTTTTGTTGAATGTGGAATGCTGATGAGCCGTTAAGGGGGTATCTCGGTCTATTCTAGGCACGAGTAGTAGTCTTGCAATTCGGTTCTTTCATATATTACACACCTGGGCGTGATCAGAGTATACTGAAGGTTCTTGTACCTCCAACCATTGCGTCCAGGATGCTATGTTTTGCGATACATAAAAACTATCTAATCGACTTGCTTGTTCTCCTCTCCAATAGGTATAGTGCTCACTAGGGTCTATTGAGTCCTCCTGCGAATCCGACCCTATGAGAATCCGAGCGTCATGTAGGGTCATCTTCTCGACGAAACGTCTTGAGACTTTCCGTTTTGTCATGCCGTATCCCCGCCAATCTATTAAGAGTAGGGGATTCGACACAGTAAAAATCACCTAAATTAATGAATTCATTGTAAAGTCCAAAAACGTTACCAATGCGTGAAAAATTTCTCCCTTTTCGGGAAATCCCCAGATGGTGCAAATATATTTGCCAGGTAGATAGAGATCCATTTTACTATCATAAACCGGTTTATGTTGGTTATGTCGAGCACTTTATTAGCACTTTGGATAATCGTGATTTGGCAGATCAGCTAACCCTGCTGCCGCACAAGCGATTCGGAGCAATTGAAACTAACTCTGAGAACATTACAGCGGGCCAAGAATCGACAACCCCAGGTCGAGGTAGGATCGAACCAGTACCGGTCGAAACCACATCCGGACCAGGGCAAGATACTAGCGGCACGACCAGCTAGAGCGATTCGGATGATCACGAAGGAATCAGACAGTTCCAGTTCGGAAGAGGAGAGTGGCCAATCAAGTTTAAGCTCGGACGAGGAACAGTATCGTCATATCTTTACGACGGAGCCAGTATACCGCCCGAGATCTTCGATTAACGGCATGAATGGACGAAAATCTGGTGGAGCTCAACCTGATCAGGACCGATCTCGCAAGAAATGCGTGCATTGTGGGTCGACCAGACATGGAGATCGTGATTGCTGGAAAAGAATTACGTGTGGAAAATGTGATCGTAAAGGTCACCCTTCTGATCATTGTTTTTTCGTATGCAAAACCTGTGGGAAGGTTCACGACGCCGGTGCCTGCCCTATTGAAGAATTTTTCAATCTGATGCGCAAGTGGTATGTGCCGACTAAACATGCTGGCATGCTCCCACCAGATGTCGAGAAGATGTTAAACTAGATCGCTCGCCAGGTTGGAATCTGGTTCGAGCCGAGCGGTCTACGTTCTGCATCTATGCATATGTCGGTAGCGGAAATAAGTTTGAGGAAAATGAGATAACCGACAATACATGTTCTAATTCAAATTGCGTCGATCGATGTCCGATTACAGCTCAGAGTGGATGAATATTCCCGATCGGACGTGATCATGGAGTTGGATCTACTGCCCGGTGAATCCCGAGGATACTGGAAGTATCACTCTCCCGACAAGTGGTTTAAACAAGCAAAAGCTAATGGGAAGATTAACAACGAAAAGGCCACTATTCTATTTGACTCTGGAGCAGAAGTCTCGATCATCGACTCCGCCTTTGCTCGTAAGGTGGGATGTCGTATAGACAGTACCCAGAGGCAAGAATGTGTTGGGATCGGCGAAAGTTCGTACATGACGGAAGGACGATCACGCGTTAAAATCACCCTGGCAGGCTCCCTGGTCTTCTATTTCAACGCTTGGGTTGGTCGGTTAGCCGGTCAAGACGCGATACTGGGAATGGATTTCATGGTACCAGCCGGTATACGACTCGACCTGTCTCATGGAACCCTGACTCTGCCGGATGAGGTGCAGATTCAGTTATCCGGCCGACGCCCTTTATATGGTACTCATGTGCGGATGCTTAAAATGGGTCAGTACGAAAACATCGGGGTGGCCCGATCAGTCGACGTGATGATTCGGCCGAGCGATCGGCAACAGAAATTGTGGCTAACCCGTGGTGAACGATGGGTACCGACGTTCGTTAAGGGTATCGGCAGATCAAGTTACATCAGGGTTACGAATATATCCGATCAGCCGCTAATCGTTCACGAAGACATGATCCTAGGGATGTGGTTACCCGAAGGGAAAGTACCTCGACAGATTGGGTATGTCTCAGTGGGATCACGAAGATATATTGAATGGCAGAATCTGGCTTATCAAGCCACCACAGACCTGATTAGTGACGAAGACTTAGCAGATGAAGATACCTCACCTATGGTCGAGAAGCCGGAATATTCTACGCCGACCAAGCTGCTGATCAGGAGACCGCCGATCGAAGCGATAGGGGAAAGCCGGGTCAAAAAAGGTCCACAAATATTGAATATTATTAGACCCGGCTCACCGAAAACAGCGGGTCCAGAGAGCGAAAATGATGGTGAGGAGTTCAGGAACGATCTTGAGAAGAAAAAGGAGGATGAATCTGCCGAAGTCGTTACGGAGGAAGGTTAACCCGAAGTAGATCACCAGCTGGATGACTTACAAGGGGCGACTCAAGATGATGCTGATCAGAAAAAGGTAGATCAGGTGGACGAGCAAGTGTGTATACACGAAGGTGGCGATCAGTATATTGAAGGTATCGAGAAGCAGATGGCCGTGTTACCGGAAGTATCGCCGAATATGCCAGAAGTCACCATGGAAGATTTACAGGTCGGTGATCCCGAAGTGAACACGCCCGAGCAGATCGATCAGCTAAAGAAGATCATCTGGAAGAGGCGTCACTTACTGATGGGGAAAGGTAACGCCCTACCCCCAGCCGCATTCGGAGCTGTCTGTGATATAGACGTGGGAAATGCAAGGCCGATCGCTCAGCGTTGTCGTAAAGTTGCACCTCAATACCGGGAAAAGTTATCCGATTTGATCAAGGGTTTGCTGAGTACAAAGATCATTCGACCATCAACATCGCAGTGGGCATCACCGATCGTGATTGTGATTAAGAAGAATGGGGTTGATATTCGATTGTGTATCGACTATAGAATGGTGAATCGCCTCACGAAGTTGATGGTCTACCCGATGCCCCTGATCAATGATTTATTAGAAGATCTGGATAAATTTTTATGGTTTTGTTCGCTGGATATGGCTAGTGGTTTCTGGGTGGTTTCGATGACTGATCGCGCTCGAGAGATCTCGGCTTTCGTTACACCTTTTGGGCTTTTTGAATGGAACCGGATACCGTTCGGGTTAAAGAACGCCCCACAGATCTATCCGAGATTGATCGACAATGCTCTCTATGGATATTTCTAGATCAGTGCTGATCGAGAAGCCACCGATCTGCACGATGTGTTTACGGAGGGTGAACCGGACCAAGATCAGGGCCGATCAGTTTTGGGAAGGCGATCATATATAGATGACATCTTGGTCACAGCAACATCATGGGATATGCTATGCGATAAGGTCGAACGACTCCTGAACACTTGCGAGCGCTGGAATTTATCGATCAGTGTGGTCAAGGGTTTCTGGGGTCAACCCAAGGTCGCTTACCTCGGCCATAACGTGTCGATCCAAGGTTTGGAAGCAAACCCGAAAGATCTGGCTGCTCTCAGCAACCTACCTTTTCCCCGATCACTGAAGGCTATGCAGTCCTTTCTCGGATCTCTGAATTATTATAGCCGGTTTATCGAAGATTTCTCAATTTACGCCGCTATACTATATGAACTGAAGGAAGTGGATTATCATGGGCTACGAGAACGTGATCGAGTGGGAAGATCACTAAGTGAGACTGATCGCGAAAGAAGTTATTGAATCGAATCTCAAGACTGGATCACTGATCGATCGAACTGTGCCAGGGTCAGAGGACCATATGGAGCGAGCTATGGTAGCTTTCAGTATGCTGAAGGCGAAGATGATTTCGACTCCGATACTGAAGCATTTCGATCCGGAGAAGATTCCCGTGGTGATTCTATACGCCAGTAAATGGGCAATATCGGCCGCACTGGTCCAAGATCACGACGGAATATATTGCCCGGTGACGTTCACAAGCCGAACATTAAAACCGAACGAAGTCAACTACGGTATTGTGGATAAAGAAGTGCTGGCATTATTACGTATATTGGATGTCTGTTACTCTATGCTGGTGACTAGATCGATCAAGGTATTGTCTAGGCGATCTAGTCTGGCTTGGTTATTGTCAGCGAACGGGTTAGACGGGAGACTGGGGCGATGGGCAGCGCTGTTATCTCAGTGGAACTTGGAGATCATCAAATGCACCAGGGTGAAGAAGAAATTCTTGGTACGCTAGCAGCCAGTATTACACCCCGATCAGAAGTTGATGAAGCTCTGATCGAGGTCGCTCCTCGGAAGCAACCACGAGAATCAATCATTATACCCCCACCGATCGTCGGCTCGGAGGAAAATCTGATCGTTGTAAGTTTCGACGGATCAGCGAGCGTGAAGAAAGGCGTTGGGGCGTATAGCGCGTTGTTGTGGAAATTGCCAGAATGGACTGTCATATCTGCTGGTTCAGACTATACTCCGGGTATCACGGTCAATGAAGCCGAATATCGCGGTCTGCTGCTAGGTTTGGATCTCCTGCAAGAGCAAAAGATCGGAAGAGTAATCATATGGGGAGATTCAAATCTGGTAATTCGGCAGATCACTGGAGAAATCGATTGCAAGGCACCGCGTTTGAAGTTGTTGAATGATCGTGTTATGAAAGCTCTACGTGGATGGCCAAGTCATGATCTTTTACATGTGAAACGTGATTGGAATCGGAGTGCAGATCATCTAGCCACTATGGCCATGCGTGATCAGACCGGATCGATAGTTACTGATAAAGCATTGCTGGAGGAATTGGTGGAGATCAATAGGCTGCCCGAGCTGATTCATGCGGAAGATAAAAAGGAAGCAGCCCAGGTCTCGATCATGACGAGATCACGAGCCAGATCAACACCTAACAGGTCGCTCTCCCGAGAAAGCCTAACAGAAGAAATAGTACAGGAATTGCGGATCGAAAGAATTCTCAAGGCACAAGACGAAGAAAAGTGGATCGTTTTTTTTTATTTGAAGGCTTTTCTGAATGGAGATTTGGAGAAATTGAGCCAGAGTAAAGCAAAAGACTGTGTAAAGATCGCGTCCAACTATGGGATTGACGAAAACGATTTGTTGTTTTACTATGTTCAAGCTGATCAGGCCGATGCAGATCTGGACCGATCAGCAAGACTCGTGATTCCAGAGACTTTACAAGCAGATATCTTACATCATTATCACGTCAGTTTAGAGGGTGGCCACCAGGGCGTAGGTCGGACATAGCACAGGATTCGCAAACATTTCCACTGGAGAGGTTTATATCGAAGTGTCCAAAATTTTGTCGGAACATGTACAGATTGCGAAACCGGGAAGGGTATGCCGAACATCCGGGGTGGATCACCTGGAAATATCCAGGCAACCTACCCTTTCCAAGTGATAGCGATGGATCGCATACTGTCCTTGCCAAAATCGTTAAAGGGCAGTACGGAGTTGCTGATCTGGACTGATCTGTTCACGGGATTGGTGATCGCGAAAGCGGGATCTACCCGAACAGCCCAACAAGTCGCCTGCTGTTATGAGGAATATGTTTTTAGGCGGTTTGGAGCAAGTGAGGTGATCAGGCACGATCGGGAACCAGGTTCCATGGCTGAAGTTTTTCGATCATTCAATCAGATGCTTGGTCAGAAACAAGGCGCGACCATGGCCTACCGTCCGCAAGCGAACGGTAAGGCCGAACGCATGGTGCAGACGCTCACCAGAGCTATTAAGATGTATGTCGCGGATTCCGCTCAGCAAGATTGGGACGAGTATGCAGAGAGACTGGTGTTTGCGTTGAATTCTTCTTTCGATCGGATAAGGGGAGATACTCCGCTCTACTTGGCGTATGGTTGGGACCCCCGATCTACCATCCAGTCGGTGATTCCCGTCGGATGCACTCGAGGTCGAGATCGCGAAGCTCGTCGATGGCGTATGGGACTCCAGCGCCATTACCATCATGCGCGGGAACAAGTGAATGAACGACTACGGAGGGCGATCCAAGAGAGAGCTGATCGGAATAATGATCAAGCCGATTCGCATAATATCGAACCGGGATCAAGAATCTGGCTTTACTTGGATCGCGTGAAAGAAGGATACGCCAGGAAGTTAGCGCACTTGTGGCATGGACCATTCCGTATATCCGAATTGATCGGTGATCATGCCGCCCGGTTGATCACTGCTGGTACCGATTACGGAATTTTCCCGATCGTCCACTTGTCGAAGCTGAAGCTGGTCCGGGAATACCCCGATCGACCAAAAACCAGGTTGTCATCCGATGATCAGCCAAGGTTTGACTTCGACGAAGCTCTCTTGCCCGAAGACAGTTGGGAAAGAACGTTGGATCAAAATGAATTTGAAGTGGAAAAGATTTTGGATACCCGATCAGGCAAGAGGACCCGATTTGGTCGAACCCATCGTGATTACTTGGTTCAGTGGAAAGGTTACGACGATCCAGCGTGGGTAGATGAACGGGATCTGAACTGTGGAGCTTTACTAAGGGAGTTTGAACGTGATCGGGTGAGACGAAACCGATTTGGAGTAATGCAAACTCACGAAGAAGGCAACCAGGAGTCTCAATAGTCTTAGTTGACATATGGTGATGGATCAGCCAATGGTAATGGTCAAACAAGTGGAGATCAAGGTGATTGAGCTGGTTCAGAGTCAATGGACATATATATACATATAATTCACGAAAACTACATTCGCATGCATATGAACGATCGACATACAAGATGAAGACAGTACTGGAACCTGGATAAGAAGTGTGGATATGGAACATGAAAGTTATCAAGAAGTTGTCGTGATATATTAATGCTTAAGAAAAGAATGAAACGAAAGCTGGTTATCACGACAATTACGGACCATACTTCGTGCGCAGACGGGAAATTTTGAACGCCGGATGATCCATGGGGCTTGATCGGTATTGGTTCCGCCAGGGTTCTTGACGATCGGAGTCGGGTGCCCATAACCAGGATACCATTCCCCGCCGTCGGCCTTGATGCCACGCGCTTCCGCCCGGCGAACAGGCAGATGCAGCACGGCAGCAAACAAGAAAACGTCCAAGTCGCACTCGCCGCGCTGAATCCCATCGATCACATGGTCGCAGATCACGGCCCAAGCGGCCCCGGCTTTGCTGCGTCGGCGCTTGCGAGCATGATAATAATGCTCCAGCCACGCGTCCTTACGCATCGCCGCTGTGATCGAGAAATGGTGGGTCGCCTCCCATATCGCTTGAACACGTTCTTGATAATACCGGGCCAGGCGTCCCTGCAGATCAACAAACCAGGGGCGATTAGGAAATTCCAATCTGGGCATAGGCGTCATGAGGATATCCAAAGGCTCTGAACCGATCAAAAGCTCGATGGCCCCCTTTGTCAACACACTCGGTTGCCATTACGTGTTCTTGGGCGTCGACGACCTAATCGGAAAAATCCACCCTGGCGAACGGGACCACAAGCGAGGGACGAGTTTGCGCCTCACCGAAAGAACCTGAGGCGTTAGATCCCATACTTGATCGGCACTCCAGGATCGTCGAGTTACCGTATGATCATGCGACCGTTTGCCCTGCATAACGACGTATAGATCCATGAACCTTTCATTTGGATCATAACTATAGTCGTCCTGCTCGATCGCCGATTTGCTCGCTGGAATGAAGACGCCAGTGAAGTTGGGCGGTCGGGTGGTCAGCGTCGTACTGGCGGGTGGAGGAGCGCTAGAAGAAGCCGGAGCCGGTCGCTTGTCTTCCAGATCATCTTTGTCCTCGCCGTCGGAGTCAAGCAAAGCGACGGCCCGGGTCAGCGACGTCGAGCCCGATGGGGCCGCCACTGGAATTCGACGATCAGCGCTGCGTGATCGAACCAGAGCAGTTAGCGTCCTTTCATCCAGATCTGTCGACTCGTCGTCCAAGTCAGCAATAAGACGAGAGCGCTTGGCAGGTACCATCTTCTTCTTCGATGAGCTTGCCCGTTTACGCTTCGCAGAACTCAAGATCGATGAAACCGATCTCGAAGCTAGTGGCGAACGGGATGGAGTGGACGCAGAAGCCGGTGCAGTGCTGATCACGGGCTGAACCGCATCATGGATCGACGAAGAAGCGACGGAGAAGGTGGGCGATGGCGGGGCAGATCCAAGAGGCTTATGCGACGGTGTCCCAGACGGAGCAAGAGAGCTGATCAGCTCAGGAAATCTCTACAAAGCCGTCCGAAGCGACCCCGAATCAGCGTTCGGGTCGGTCCACCTGTCCATGGTCTGGATCGCAATCTTCCTCAAGTCGCCATTACGTTGGGTCCAGGCGCTCTCATCGAGCTCTAGGGTTTCAAGCTTGACTCGAGCAAGATTAAGCTCGCGCCGGCGATCTTCAGCTTCCTTCCGACTCTCGCGCAACCTTTTCTGTACGTTGGCACGGCCGATGCGCGAATCCGAAAGATGCTTTACCAGAAGCTAGACCTGTTCATCCGTGTAACGCATTTCGACTTCCAGACGCCCCACGTCCTCGGCAGTACGAATTTTGTCATGAAGCAGCTGATCATGGTCGCGACGGTGGTCATCGAGCTGTTGCACATGACCCACCATCTCGACCATCGAACTCTTCATCGCCTCGATGCGCTCGTCTGGAAGCAAGCATAGAAAAGTTATATACGGATCGCAGAAGAAACAGATGGGATGGACATACCTTGATTGCGAACAGTAACAGACAGCGAGCGAATCATCGACTGTAGAGAAGCGACAGTATCCGAAGGCTTGGAGATGCGCAGAGCAGCGAGATCAGCAGACAACTGATCACGCTCCACTGTCAAACTTTTAACGCGGCTTGTCATGTCCTGCAGATCTTGATCAAGTTTGTCACGATCTAGTCGTAGAGCCGACAGCTGGCTAGCCAGATCGGCAGAATCACGCTCTAGAGTATCGATGACGACCCGACGGTTAAACAACTCGGCATTAAGCGCCCGGCTAGTATCGTACAGGGAAACTAACTCGGGAATTGCGCTTCAGAGCCCCAACCGCAATCGGCTAGTCTCCATGGACCCCAGCGTGAGCGGGCCGGATCCCTCCACCAGACGAGCCAGCAGCTCCAAGTAATTGACGGGGCGACTCGGAGAAGGCCGAGTAGAAACTCAAAGGCGGACGATAGGAAGTCAGGGTTGTCGTGGGAGAGATGAAACTGGTCGTGATCGGGGCCGCGGTCGTGATCAGGGAAGTCGCAGGACCAGTTGAACTTGGACCGGGAGATGAGTCATTGGCTGGAGAGGCAGCCGAGGATGCGAGAAAAGAAAGAGGAGGGCGTCTTGAGTCAGACATGGGTGGTCGCCAAAGGGAAAATTTGGAAATGGATGAGTCGAACTGCAGTCGTTGCGCCGCTGCAGTTAGGCTCAGGGGCGGCTGTGGTAAAGCGATCTGAAAATGTTGAGAATAAGGTGGACCACACATGACCGTTGATTGGTGACGATGGAACACCCATCAAGATGAGACAGCTGATAGGTGGGACAGGCTGATCGCGTATACGACGAAAAGGTAGTGGACGACGGGCTTTCGTAATGTGAAGGGGTAAGCCAAGTACCGTTACTACGCCCGGTCCCGGATACTAATGGAACGGCGAAGATCACGATCGAGATCGGGATAACGCATATTAAGTGGAGTTCACGTGGGCGTATATGACGAGATCGGTTGAGACCAATTGGAGATACAGCAGCAATGGCGAAGCGACATATCAAAAACAGTCATCGGGTCGAGTTATGAACAGTGCAGATGTTGAAGTTGGATGTGATACGAAGTTCCGGCCCGATCGGCCAAGCCACCTAATTCTGCCCCAGAATGCGAAGATCAGGTGTAGAATAGAACGGGGTATGTGAAGTGGTGAGCCGTGCGAATAATACCAAGTCAAGGCAAGCGATGAGAACCGATGGATCTGTCCAGGAATGATGTAAGAAGGACCGATCAGGCCTGATCTGCTGAGTCGGTACGATCTGGGTCGGGATGAAGGTCGAGAATATGGTCGAGTGAGCAAGCAAAGTCGTTGTGATGGTAACCCGGAGGTGTTTCGAAGTGATCTGGGGCTGATCGCCCTGATCACTGCCGATCACTCGGCTGATCGCTGTGCTGATCATGATCGGGGCTGATCGGCCCCAAACCGGCGTCCAGATGTGAAGGTAGATGGAGTTTTCAGTTAAGCCGGACTGGATATGAAGTGAACAGTGTCCGAGGGGCAGATCTCGAGTGTTTTCGAGGCTGTTTATCGAGAGATCGGGATGGTTGAAGATCGCCATAGAGTTTGACCGTGATCAGGGCAGAAGTGGTACGGATCAGTTTGAAGGTGCAGCAAAGATGGGTAAGGTGGTACTATGCAACCGTGCGACGAAGTGAACAGGGTCGAAGTATAAATCAGGCACATGAGTTGGTGTATGGTACACTAGGTATAGGTATTGCATATATAATAACACGTTTTGATTTACCCCCTAAGCCAAGAGTCGCTCCGCCACGTCTTGCGGTCATTGGGAGCACAGGGTTAACTAGTCCCCTCTTGCTCAACTTAATTCCCGGTTAAGACGCGCTTAGACGCATTTTGGCTTACCGGAAGGCCCCCGACGGGTTTGTTTAGGTGATCAAGCCTCACCCCCCACGCGCACGTGTTTGGAACACGTTATTAATATTGGAAATGTTTTGTGGAGATAACGTTTGTGGATTACTGTGGAAGATCGTGGTTTGATCGCGTTTTCTTGGTTTCTTGTTGTCTCTCTCTCATTGGCTGGCCTGATCGGACGAAGTTTCCCGATCAGTGCCTAGATACTGATTAAGTATCGACCCCAACCCGTTCTCCGGTGAAGATTTCCACCCGAGGACACCCCCGTCTCGAGAAGGTCATTCCCTCCGACCTGATCAAGATCATCGTTTCGTCACTGAGTCCACCTGAGTGAGTGTAACCACCCCGATCAACGGGTACACGAGGTGAGATGAAGTTGAATATGGATCCTATCGCACATGACGACCGGTCGGATGACCGGGAAGATCAGATCAGTCACCATAATGGTGATTCATCTGATTCTGATGGCGATCAGGATCAACGGATTACCCCCTCCGATAGTTCGTCGTCCGGGCTAGTGGGTATCCGGATTCCACCCAAGACTTCAGTCCTGGATTTGGAAATCAGCTCCACCACACGAGGAGCAGCATCGTCATATCTTTACGACAGAACCGGTATTCCGTCCGAGATTCATCGATTAGCATGGATGGACGAAAATCCGGTGGGGCTCAACCTGATCAGGACCGACCTCGCAAGAAATGCGTGCATTGTGGGTCGACTAAACCTGAAGACCGTGATTGCTGGAAGAGAATCACATGTGGAAAATGTGATCGTAAAGGTCACCCTTCGGATCATTGTTTTTTCGTATGTAAAACCTGTGGGAAGATTCACGATGCCGGTGCCTGCCCTATTGAAGAATTTTGCAATCAGATGCGCAAGTGGTACGTGCCGACGAAACATGCTGGCATGCTCCCACCAGATGTCGAGAAAATGTTAAACTAGATCGCTCGCCAGGTTGGAATCTGGTTCGATCCGAGTGATCTACGTTCTGCATCTATGCATATGTCGGTAGCGGAAATAAGTTTGAGGAAAAGGAGATAACCGACAATACATGTTCTATTTCAAATTGTGCCGATCGATGTCCGATTCACAGTCTCAGCGTGGATGAATATTCCCGTTCTGACGTGATCATGGAGTTAGATCTACTGCCCGGTGAATCCCGAGGATACTGGAAGTATCACTCTCCCGACAAGTGGTTTAAACAGGCTAAAGCTAATGGAAAGATCAACAATGAAAAAGCCACCATATTATTTGACTCTGGAGCAGAAGTCTCGATCATCGACTCCGCCTTTGCTCGTAAGGTGGGATGTCGTATAGACAGTACCCAGAGGCAAGAATGTGTTGGGATCGGCGAAAGTTCGTACATGACGGAAGGACGATCACGTGTTAAAATCACCTTGGCAGGCTCCCTGGTCTACTATTTCAACGCTTGGGTTGGCCGGTTAGCCGGTCAAGACGCGATACTGGGAATGGATTTCATGGTACCAGCCGGTATACGACTCGATCTGTCTCATGGAACCCTGACTCTGCCGGATGAGGTGCAAATACAACTATCCGGCCGATGTCCTTTATATGGTACATGCTCAAAATGGGTCAGTATGAAAACATCGAGGTAGCTCGATCAGTTGACTTGATGATTCGGTCGAGCGATCGGCAGCAGAAATTGTGGCTAATCCGTGGTGAACGATGGGTACCAACGTTCGTAAAGGGCGTTGGCAGATAGAGTTACATCAGGATTACTAACATATCTGATCAGTCGCTAATCGTTCACGAAGATATGATCCTAGAGATGTGGTTACCTGAAGGAAAAGTACCTCGACAGATTGGGTATGTCTCAGTGGGATCACGAAGATATATCGAATGGCAAAAGCTGGCTTATCAAGCCACCACAGACCTGATCAGTGACAAAGACCTGGGTGACGAAGATACCTCACTTTTGGCTAAGTAGCCGGAATATGCTATTCCGACTAAGCTGTTGATCAGAAGACCGTCGGTCGAAGCGACAGGGGAAAGCCGGATCAAAAAAGGTCCACAGATTTTGATCGTTATTGAGCCCGGCTCACGGAAAGCTGCAGATCCAGGGAGTGAAAATGATGGTGACGAGTTTAGAAACGATTCTGAGGAAAAAAGGAGAATGAACCTGCCGAAGTCGTTAAGGACGAAGGTGAACCCGAAGCAGATCACCAGTCGGATGATTCACAAGGGGCAACCCAAGATAATACCGAACCGGAGGGAATGGATCCGGTAGATGAACAAGTGTGTATACAAGAAGGTGGCGATCAATACATTGAAGATATTGAGAAGCAGATGATAGTTTTGCCGGAAGTATCACCCAATATACCAGAGGTCACCCTGGAGGATCTACAGGTTGGTGATCCCGAAGTAAACACTCCCGAGAAGATCGATCAGCTAAAGAAGATCATTTGGAAAAGGCGCCATTTATTGATCGAGAAGGGTAATGCCCTACCCCCAGCTGCTTATGGAGCTGTTTGTGACATAGACGTTGGAAATGCGAGACCATCGCTCAACGTTGTCGCAAAGTTGCACCTCAATACGGGGAAAAGTTATCCGATTTGATCAAGGGCTTGTTGAGTACAAAAATCATCCGACCTTCAACATCGCAGTGGGCATCACCGATTGTGATCGTGATAAAAAAGAACGGGGTCGATATTCGATTATGTATCGACTATAGAATGGTGAATCGCCTCACGAAGTTGATGGTCTATCCGATGCCCTTGATAAATGATTTACTTGAGGATCTGGATAAAGTTTTATGGTTTTATTCGCTAGACATGGCTAGTGGTTTCTGGGTGGTTACAATAACTGATCCTGCTCGAGAGATTTCGGCTTTCGTTACACCTTTTGGCCTTTTCGAATGGAAACCGGATGACATTCGGTTTGAAGAACGCTCCACAGATCTATCAGAGATTGATTGACAATGCTCTCTATGGATATTTCCAGATCAGTGCTGATCAAGAAATTACCGATCTGCATGATGTATTCACGGAGGGTGAACCGGACCAAGATCAGGGCCGATCGGGTTTGGGAAGGCGATCATATATAGACGACATCTTGGTTACGGCAACATCATGGGATATGATAAGGTCGGAAGACTCCTTGACACTTGCGAACGCTGAAATTTATCGATCAGCGTGGTTAAGAGCTTCTGGGGTCAACCCAAGGTCGCCTACCTTGGCCATAACGTGTCGATTCAAGGTCTGGAAGCAAACCCGAAGAATTTGGGCGCACTCAGTAACCTGCCTTTTCCCCGATCACTGAAGGCTATGCAGTCTTTTCTCGGATCCTTGAATTACTATAGCCGGCTTATCGAAGACTTCTCAATTAATGCCGCTATATTATATGAATTGAAGGAAGTGGATTATCATGGGCTACGAGAACGTGATCGAGTGGGAAAGTCACTAAGTGAGACTGACCGCGAAATCGAAGTTATTGAGTCGAATCTCAAGACTGGATCACTGATCGATCGAACTGTGCCAGGGTCAGAGGGTCATATGGAACGAGCTATGGTAGCTTTCAGTATGCTGAAGGCGAAGATGATTTCGACTCCGATACTGAAGCATTTCGATCCGGAGAAGATTCCCGTGGTGATTCTATACGCCAGTAAATGGGCAATATCGGCCGCACTGGTCCAAGATCACGACGGAATATATTGCCCAGTGACGTTCACAAGCCGAACATTAAAACCGAACGAAGTCAACTACGGTATTGTGGATAAAGAAGTGCTGGCATTATTACGTATATTGGATGTCTGTTACTCTATGCTGGTGACTAGATCGATCAAGGTATTGTCTAGGCGATCTACTCTGGCTTGGTTATTGTCTGCGAACGGGTCTAGACGGAAGACTGGGGCGATGGGCAGCGCTGTTATCTCAGTGGACCTTGGAGATCATCAAATGCACCAAGGGTGAAGAAGAAATTCTCGGTACGCTAGCAGCCAGTATCACACCCCGATCAGAAGTCGATGAAGCTCTGATCGAGGTCGCTCCTCGGAAGCAACCGCGAGAATCAATCATTATACCCCCACCGGTCGTCGGCTCGGAGGAGAATCTGATCGTTGTAAGTTTCGACGGATCAGCGAGCGTGAAGAAAGGCGTAGGGGCGTATAGTGCGTTGTTGTGGAAATTGCCGGAATGGACTGTCATATCTGCTGGTTCAGATTATACCCCGGGCATCACAGTCAATGAAGCCGAATACCGTGGTCTGCTGCTAGGTTTGGATCTCCTGCAAGAACAAAAGAGTGGAAGGGTAATCATATGTGGAGATTCAAATCTGGTGATTCGGCAGATCACTGGAGAAATCGATTGCAAGGCTCCGCGTTTGAAGTTGTTGAATGATCGTGTTATGAAAGCTCTACGTGGATGGCCAAGTCATGACCTCTTACATGTGAAACGCGATTGGAACCGGAGTGCAGATCATCTAGCCACGATGGCCATGCGTGATCAGACCGGATCGATAGTTACTGATAAAGCATTGCTGGAGGAATTGGTGGAGATCAATAGGCTGCCCGAGCTGATTCATGCGGAAAATAAAGAGGAAGCAGCCCAGGTCTCGATCATGACGAGATCACGAGCCAGATCAACACCTAACCGGCCGCTCTCTCGAGAAAGCCTAACAGAAGAAATAATACAGGAAATGCGGATTGAAAGAATTCTCAAGGCACAAGACGAACAAAAATGGATTGTTGATCTGAAAGCTTTTCTGAATGGAGACTTGGAGAAATTGAGCCAAAATGAGGCAAAGGATTGTGTTAAGATCGCTTCCAGTTACGAGATTAATGAAAACGATTTGTTGTTTTATTATTCTCAAGCTGATCAGGCTGACGCAGACCTGGACCGATCAGCGAGACTGGTTATTCCGGAGACCTTACAAGCAGATATCTTGCATCATTATCACGTCAGTTTGGAGGGCCGTCACCAGGGAGTGGGTCGGACGTACCACAGGATTCGCAAACACTTTCACTGGTGAGGTCTATATCGAAGTGTCCAAAGGTTTGTCGGAACGTGTACATATTGCGAAACCGGGAAGGGTATGCCGAATATTCGGGGTAGATCACCCAGTAACATCCAAGCGGCTTACCCTTTCCAAGTGATAGCGGTGGATCACATACCTTCCCTGCCGAAATCGTTCAAAGGCAATACGGAACTGCTGATCTGGCCTGATTTGTTCACAGGATTGGTGATCGCGAAAGCGGGATCTACCCGAACAGCCCAACAAGTTGCCTGCAGTAATGGGGAATGTGTTTTTAGGCGGCTCGGAGCAAGAGAGGTGATCAGGCACGATCGGGAACCAGGTTTCATGGCTGAAGTTTTTCGATCATTCAATGAGATGCTTGGTCAGAAACAAAGCGCGACCATGGCCTACCGTCCGCAAGCGAACGGCAAGGCCGAGCGCTTGGTGCAGACGCTAACCAGAGCTATTAATATGTATGTCGCGGATTCTGCTCAACAAGATTGGGACGAGTATGCGGAAAGACTGGTATTTGCGTTAAATTCTTCCTTCGATCGGGTCAGGGGAGATACTCCGTTTTACTTGGCG
Source organism: Sclerospora graminicola (assembly GCA_001887855.2). NCBI lineage: Eukaryota > Oomycota > Peronosporomycetes > Peronosporales > Peronosporaceae > Sclerospora > Sclerospora graminicola. Next base: position 2,104 of record MIQA02001771.1, on the reverse strand, counting down.
TATGGTTGGGACCCCGATCTACTATTGAATCGGTGATTCCCGTCGGATGTACCCGAGGTCGAGATCGCGAAGCCCGTCGATGGCGTATGGGACTCCAGCGCCATTATCAGCATGCGCGGGAACAAGTGAATGAACGGCTGCGGAAGGCGATCCAAGAGAGAGCTGATCGGAATAATGACCAAGCTGATTCGCATAACATTGAACCGGGATCAAGGGTCTGGCTTTACTTGGATCGTGTGAAAGAAGGATACGCCCGGAAGTTGGCACACCTGTGGCATGAACCTTTCCGTGTATCTGAATTGATCAGCGACCATGCTGCTCGGTTAATCACTGCTGGTACCGATTACGGAATTTTCCCGATCGTCCACTTGTCGAAGCTGAAACTGGTCCGGGAATACCCCGATCGTCCAAAAACCAGGTTGTTATCCGATGATCAGCCAAGGTTTGATTTCGGCGAGGCTCTCTTGCCCGAAGACAGTTGGGAAAGAACGTTGGATCGAAATGAATTTGAAGTTGAGAAGATTTTGGATACTTGATCAGGCAAAAGGACCCGATTTGGTCGAACCCATCGTGATTACTTGGTTCAGTGGAAAGATTATGACGACCCAGCATGGGTGGATGAGCGGGACCTCAACTGTGGATCTTTACTAAGAGAGTTTGAACGCGATCGGGGGAGACGAAACCGATTTCGAGTTATGCAAACTCATGAAGAAGGCATACCAGGAGTCGCAATAGTCTGGGTTGACATATTTCGATAGATCAGCCATTGCTAATGGTCAAACCAAGTTGAGATCAAGTTGATTGAGCTGGTTCACAGTCAACGGACATGCATATACATATATTCATGACAATTACATTCACGTGCATATGAACAATCGGACACACAAGATGAGGATAACGCTGGGAATCTGGATATGAAGTTTTGGATATGGAACATAAGAATTATCGTGATATATTAATGGTTAAAGGAAGATGAAACGAGACTGGTTATCACGACAATTATGGGCCATACTTCGCGCGTAGACGGGAGATCTGGAGCGCCGGATGGTCCATGGGGCTTAGGCGATATTGGTTTCGCCAAGGATCTTGAAGATCGACGAAGTCCAAAGCATCTTGCAACGTGCCAATCGGAGTCCGGTGTCCATGACCAGGATACCAGTCCCCACCGTCAACTGTAGCACCTGGTGACTCCACCCGACGAATAGGTAGATGCAGCACGGCGGGAAACAGGAAGACGTCCAAGTCGCACTCACCGATCTGGATCCCATCCACTACGAAGTCCCCGATCGCGGCCCAAGAAGCCCCAGCTTTGCTGCGGCGACGCTTGCGAGCATGGAAATACGACTCAAACCAAGCATCCTTGGATATAGTCGGAGTCATCGGGAAGTGATGAGTCGCCTCCCATAGCGCCTGAACATGGTCCCGGCAATACGAATCCAGGCGTCCCTTCAGAGCTCTAAACCAGAGGCGATCAGGAAAGTCCAATCCGGGCATAGGCTTCGCGAGAACCTCCCAAGGCTTTGAGTTGATCAAGAGCTCGATGATCCTAGGTCTCAGCAGTTGGGGTTGCCGGCGACGACCTGGCCGGAAAACCCCACCTTGGCGGACGGGACCAGCAGCGAGGAACGCTTTTTCTCCTTATCATGAGGGCCAGAGGCGTTAGGTCCCACAACTGAGAAGGACTCCAAGGCTGCCGGGTCGCCATCAGGGCCTTCTACGGTTTCCCTTGCAGAACGACAGACAGGTCCATAAATTTCTTCTTCGGGTCGTAGCTGTAGTCGTCCCGCTTGAGCGGTGATTTACTCGCTGGGATGAAGACGCCAGTGAAGTCGGCCGGTCTAGCAGTTGGCGTCTCATCGTCGGTCGGAGAATCACTAGAAGCAGCTGGAACCGGTCGCTTGTCTTCCAATTCATCCTCTCCATCGCCGTCCGAGTCAAGCAAAGCGATGGCCTGAGTCAACGAGGCTGAGCCCGGCGAGGTCGTGACCGAAGCTCGACGATCAGTGCTGCGTGACTTGGCTAAAGCAGTTCGAGTCGCTCGTCCAGATCTGTTGACTCATCGTCAGAGTCGGCGACGAAGCGAGAGCGTTTAGCAGGAACCGTT
>MIQA02001766.1:0-22036 GCA_001887855.2 Sclerospora graminicola | reverse complement strand
CTCAGCACGTAGATGTCTCTTTGTAACATCGTACTGATCGACATCAGCGTGTCGTTACTTCCCCATGCTTTCCGAGGAATATTGTCTGTGATTGTTGAACTACTTTCTGCAAATTCCAATAGGTATTGTTGAAATTGTTTCCGTGATTCTGTTGTAGACAAATCCGCTTTGATCCGACCCAGTTCCTTTAGCGTCGATTTCCTAGCTTCGTGTGAGAATTTTTCTTCAAAGTCCATCAAGGCTCTTGCTAAACACCCCTCTTTTAAGGCCTTTGTCATTTTTTCCAAGACGCTCTCGGTTTCGATAATCTTTTCCGATCCCGTTAGAGATTGGCATACTGCATACAGTTGACAATTTCCTGTAGGTGGGGTCGTGACTTTCCTCATGCGTAAGGCGTCGAACAACTTAGAAACCGACTGACTATCTTGCGGGAACTCCTCCTCCCTGTCCAAAGGCTTCAGTCTGATTATGGGCCCTTCCGCTTTCGCGTATTCCTCGATCACTTCCTTTATTACCGTTTTCGCTCGTCCTTCCAGCATTAGAAATGCGCTGGCCTTTTTCTGAAGAATCACCTCGTACTCTTCTTTCGCCTTCTTTCTTTCTAACTTGGATTTGCGCTTTTTCGTTTTCGGTGGATGACTGTCCTGCCTTTCTTTGCCTTGCCCAATCTCTGACTTGGTGCTAATTGGGTGAACTTTCTGTTCACTGGATTGTTGGATTGCACGCTGCAAACTTGAGGCTGCCTGAGGAATTGGTGCTTTTTCCTCTTTCTCATCTGCTGATTGTTGCCGACCTTGAGATTTATGTTTTTTCTTGGTTACCGTTATCCAGTCCGGTAACTGTTTCCTTTGCGGTAGTATATTGGGCTGAAGCACATGTTGCTTAACTTCGCTCGAATTATTACAGGGTTCCGTGGTTTTACACGGCGTGACACAAGCTACTTTTGGTTCACTTGATGTGTTGTCATTAGTCGATCCTGATGTCTCATCCGGAACTGCTTTTCCTTTTTCTGCTAATTGTCGTTCCCGGACCGCGTCCACTTGCGCTCTTAATTCTTCCATACTTCTGAAAGTTTGTGTAGGCGCTTCATACTTTTTCAACTCCTCTAACTTGACGTGAATACAGTCCTTCTTCAACAACTCCGCAAGAGCAGTTCTACATTGCCGCATTGGGTGCCCGAGTTCGCCACACCGTAAGCATTGCTTCTTACCCCGCATACTTGGATGCTCTAGAATAATCATCGTATGTCCCCAATAGATTCTCTTGACATCTAACAATGCCGTCGGGCATGCATCCGACTCCACTATTAATTCCCATGATGTTGAAGTGTCCGAAAATGGTCCATTTTTATCCAAATCGTCTAATTGAAATTCCATCTGAAGACGTTTTTTTAGAAAATTGGATAACTTTAATAAATCCACTGATCGGGTCACATTCTTCAGTACACATGCGTAGTACCCTTTAGGTTCAAAACTTTCGCCATTCCTGTCTCTTTGCCTTTCCCACGCCGATCCACTCGTTGCTTGCGCTTGATCGTGTAAATTCTTGAGAACATGGTCATACCTATGAAACGGGACAGTAATTCCTGCAAATTTCCGGGCCATGTCCCGCGTGAAAAAGTGAAAGTACAAAGCATGCTTGCTGCTATCGTAACTGATACTTTTTAGCTGCGCTATCATTCGCCACAACTCCGGTCCAGCTGTCCCTCTCGTCGTCGCTGCCGTTGCGATGCTCTCTTGGATGCTTTTTGTGCTCATGAATGCTTCCTTAATGATGTTCTCTCCTCTCAAATCCAGAACCAAACACCCTTCCACCTGTGCTCGTATGGTATGCACGAGCTTTACTTGTTCCTCTGTTTTCATGATACGCTTAAGAAACTGAGGTAATTTCTTTGCGATAATTGTGCCTTCTACAAGTCCTTGCACAATTTTCCATTCCACTACAGTGCCTTCCCGTACTTGCATTGGCGCGTATTTCCCATATTCTTTCTCGCATTCAGCTCTCATCTGAGTGATTTCATCCGGCGAGTACAGCGAAGTCTTGAACAAAAAGGTTTTGTTCGCTAATTTCATATCTTGCTCCATAGTAGTGGTTTTTCCTGTTACTTTATTCGCCCATCCTTGGAGGGTTGGTGGTAGCTTTTGTTCCTTAAGGACTTTTGCCTGTCCAATGGCCTTCCATAAAATGCTTTCAAAAGATTGCGTCGTTTTCTGCGCTATCACCGCCGAGCTCATCACACGTTGGCGCCACAACTCCCAGTCCTTATGTTCATCTATCACCATTAACTCAAATAGGTCCAATACTCGTTCTACTTCCGCTGCTTTTAGTTGTGGAAAACGTTTTGCTGCATCCGATAAACGTGAGGTCGGTCCTCGGACCTTCACGTATATCGAAGCAAACAGCTCTTGTGTCAGATCTAGCCAGGCTTTTACTCTTGGTTTCCGAGTTCTCGCTTGGCCTAGTGCCGTCTTCAAGGCAAGTGCTAGTTGACTTGGCTCACGTGAAGCTAGTGAGCTAATGATGCTCAAGCGTTCTTCACTTGATTTATTTTCCTTGTCACCCTGAGTCTGAGGTACAGTCCCTGTGCTACTCATTTCCTCCTTTACTGGCTCCTGTGATACCGGTTTATTTCCTGATATCTCCTTATTATTATTGGATTCGGTAGAATTTACCGGTTCCAATACCGGTTCATCCGGTACTACTCTTTGCTCCGTATCCCCCTCCTCTGGGGTCGATCTATCTGCCTCGATCGAGTCCGGGATTTCCGGAACATACTCATCTCCACTCCCTGTTTCGTTATTCATGGGAGTGAGGTCATTCGCCTCCCCTGGGTTGTCTGGATCCCCCGCAGGACCCGGGTCCAGTAGAGAAGGTCGGGTTTCTTCATTGTCACGCATGTTAGCCCTAAACCTTAATTGGGACACAATTAAGGGCAATTTAGCAAATTTAGAACTATTTTGGTATGGACGAGCGAATTCCCCCTTTACGCGAGTCATTTTATAAGTGGTCACCAATAAAAAAAAATCTTTGGTCGTGACTTCAGCCATGACACCAGTCCTCTTATATCGCAAAAAATGACCTTGTAAGCTCCTTTACGAGGTAAACTTTGAATTGAAATATTTGCTTTGCTAAATGTATGGGTCAGCACATATCTGCCTTCTTCTGCTATCATAAGTGGGTCGTCAGTTGCCGGTGTGCGAAGAAGACCATCAACAACGCACAGCGCAGACAATCCTGCCAGCGCGCGCTCTGAACCAAAATGGCGGCTTGACTGCTTTCCGGCGTACTTTGCAATTGTTGTAATTCTGTACTACTGTAGTGTGGAAAGAAAAGTGAATTTTCTATTCAGTAAACCCCCGTCTCGTACTTACTGCTACCATTTTTTTAGCGCTGTTGGTCAGCCTTATCGCCTCTATGAGTTGCTCTGTTAAACTCATCATATTGCGAATGCATATAAGGCATTTCGTATCCAGAAAGAAGAGACTTTGACAGGTTGACATATTTTCTTATTCACGGATAGAATGTACCTGTCGGATCTGACCCTCGCCCGACGGCGTCGGTATATCTCCCTCTACCCCTCGCGCAATGAGTTTTGGCAACCTTATAACACAAAATATCAGGATGAGTTGTTTCCGTGTCTACTAGTTCTGAAAAATGCAAAAGCAAACATGTGTGCTCTTAGCGAAAGAAGCTTTGGCATATGCTCAATCATATGACAGTCACAAAAGTAGTACCTTATCTCACCCCCCCATAGATGGCATTTCCATATCTGGACCACTTGTTGGTTCGTGAGTGCACTACTTAAGGAGGTGTGACCGTATACGACACTTCCATTAGGTATACTGTAATACGAAGTATATTACTTTAATTTCTATTTCAAATCCATTTTACAAACTCAAATCAGAATTAGACAATGGACGAGCTGGACGCGCTTCTCGAGAGTATTTGCACCCGTGCAAAGGAGCTCCAGCATGTCGGAGTGTTGGAATTTTGTACCCATTCAGTGAAATGTGTGAAATGTGAAATTCCAGGTTATTTTGCGATAATTACGACTGGACATCATTACGTAACATTTAGGTTACAGAAAAAGTCGATACTGATTTATTTTAGTAACTTTTTATAGTAACCTTTTATATTAATACACTTTACAAAAAACTCTAAATAGAGACAGTGACATAGGACACTCAGGTAAAGGCACCTGCGTAGACGACCTGCAACTTGAACAGTCAAGTTGCACGCATAAATCAACACCATCTGACAGCTCTGATCGGCTGCAGTTGGAGCTGCTCATTGGACTGCTTGAAGGCTCTCACCGGCACAAACACGTCCGCGTCTGTAAGGACGACAAGAGCGCTAAGTTAATTTTCCTACAGGTTATGAGCCCAAGTTTCCAGGGGCCTTAACCGAGTGTTTTTGACTATTTTCGCAAATTTGAATTTTTTCTCGCACTTTCGCAAGTTGTCGTGGATAAGTGGAGCATTTTTTCGGTTACAGTGGATTTGGATACTGTGGATAAACTGGTTGACGTTTTTCGTGACGAAACAAGTTTTTTGATCTCGTTTTTAAGTTAGTTCTCGTGAATATGGACGAAGAAAAGAGTGAAAAGTCGCGTCCTGAAATGGACCTCATTCTGGAGTATCTGAAAAAAATGGACAGACGGCTCGAAGCTGTCGAGGAGGCCAGGTCCACTGGATCAGCTCCTAGTACGTCTCCCGGCTCGAACAAGAGCTCGGAGTATGCCAGTGTCTTTCGAGACACATTGAAAAATCATGGCCCATTTGGCATGAAAATGACGCTAAACGATTTAGGCGCCGAAGAAGCCGCGGCGCGTGAGGCTATGCGTGGCGGGGTAGGCGATGTACCACCAGTTCAACCGCCAGGAATGGGACCGCAAGGTATGGCGGGGGGCATGACCCCACAAGCAAACATTTTTGGACACCCGACAGGGGTAGTGAGTGGTGTCAAAATACCGAAACTCACGATACAGAAGTTTTCGGGGCGTGAACTTTACCCTGGGCTTGGTTCAGGTTTTAGGCAATGGGCCTACCTGTTCATTGAAGCTATTGAAATTGCCGAGCTTTCGTGTGGTTTTGCTTGGAACGAGCGGCTAAAGGTTAATAAGCTCGGTGAACACTTAGAAGGAGTGGCGTTGAGTTACTACCAGGCGAACATTGGAACCTGGTGGCAACTCAACTCCACGCTTTATTTCGTATTGGAACAATTGTTGACGGCTTTCAAGGTGCACATCACCCATCACCAAGCTGCGTCTCTTTTTGCGGCTGAAAAAGATCCGAAAAGGACGTGGACGGAGCATTTTTTGTACTTGGTGGCGTTAGCCAAGGAGAGTGAGTCGAGCGAGCGGCTAATCGTTGAGAATATCGTGAAATACGCTGCTCCAAGGCTCAAGCTTGCTCTCTTCGTGCGCTACAATCCACAAAGGCAAGACTACATACAGCACGCTCAAGAACTTGTGGCATGGGCCCAAGAGATTGACGACGAAGCTCAGAAGCCCAAGAAACCCGCGAAAATTTACGCTAATGCTGTGGATGAAAGTGGGCAGAGAAGAGTCTGTTATGCCTGTGGAAATGAAGGCCACATCAAGAAGGATTGTCCGCGGCAGAGCCATCGCCGCAGTTTTAAAGGGAACGATCGAAAAAGCAGAGGTGGAAATCGCATGTCAGAGCAGCGATTCGCTCTGTCTACGGGTGAAACAAACCGTAAAACAAGTGGAAATTCTAACGCCTCGCTGAATAAAGACGAAGATCTTTGGATTATTGACAGTGGTGCCAGCAGGCACTTAGTCTCTGATGAAGGTTTGCTAGAAGACGTGAAGGAGTGTACAGATGCGGACGCATTAACGCTTCCTGACGGCGGAAGTTTACAAGTAACGAAAGTCGGGAAAATCACGTTACAGGGAATGGCAAACGCAAATGTCAAGACCACGATCACACTCTCCGAAGTATTTTTCGCTCCGAAGTTAGCCAAGAACCTAATTTCGCTTGGTTGCTTGCGTAAGAAAGGATGCATGTTGAGAGATAATGGAGAAAAAATGGAATTGATTTTAAACAACAAAGTTCTGTTTCCAATTGAAGTGTGTGGTTCTGTTTTTGTTGCAAAATTGCATGCAAACAGAGAAACAAATTTAAAGACGGAATTTTCGAGTATGGTGATGAATGCAGCATCACAAGAAGGTGCAGACGACGTGCAGGAAGGGACCCTGCACCATTTTCATGCAAGGTTGGGACACCTTGCCTACGATGCGGTTGAAAAACTTGCCAAGGACCCCAGGTCAGGCATTAAAATCATTGACCATGCTCGGCCAAACTGCTTGACCTGTGCCGAAGGCAAAGGTCAAAGGTCCCGACAACCTAAAAAGGACTCCGGAAGAAATTCTCCCATAGAAAGAGTTGGCGGGGTGATATGCAGCGACCTTAAAGGCCCAATCACCCCAAGAGACAGACGTGGCAACAGATACCTGGTGGTATTTGTTGATCATTTTTCGAACTATGTACGAGTTTTTGCTGCACGGTCAAAAGACCGCGCAGCAAAAATGTTCGAGCATTTTCTTTGTTGGTTTGAGAAAGAATTTAATTGCCGGATTCACGTGCTGCGCACGGATGGCGGTGGAGAATTTAAGACCGTTGATCTTTTCTGCAAACGGACGGGGGTACGCCGGCAAATTACCGAAGCGGGTACCCCAGCATCCAATGGCAAGGCCGAACGCATGAACCGAACCATATTTAATATGGTTCGGTGCATGATCTTTGGATCGGGAGTGCCCCTGATGTTTTGGTCGGAAGCGGCTGAGTATGCGACGTATATACTCAACCGCAGTCCGACTCGTTCGAATCCAAGTGGGGCACCTCCGATCCAAATGTTGACTGGAAAACCTACCGTTGTGAGTGACATCGTTGTCTTCGGGTCTCCATGCATGGTATGGAGAGACCCGCGCAAAAAATCACTGGCCAAGCATGCCGAACGGGCGTTGATACTTGGAAGGAACGATGAAACCAAAGGGTTCAAAGTTCTACTTCTGAAAGACCGGGTGGTAACCACCACCCGACACGTCACTCAGATCGAAACACTGAGTGACGATGCAAACGAAAAAATATCACGACTACTACAAGGCGAGACGAGTGAAGACCCCGAAGAAAGCGTACCACGCAAGGAAGGAGTCGAAGAGCAAGAAGAAAAGGCTGCTCAAGAGAGTCCCGGGGATTACGAGCCTGAAGAAAGTAAACGGAAGAATTCCAAGAAACAATCGACGCCGAGGAAGTCAAACAGGGCGAAGAAAAAGACTTACAAGGCAGCAGCGTTGGCTGCAGAACAAAAGAAAAGTGGAAAAGAAAATTCAAGGCAAGTGGAGACAAACGAAGTGGCACCAAATCTCGGAGATATCAGTGAAAATTTGTTGTTTGCTTTCGCGGTGATGGATAATTCCAGTGAGGTCGATGACACGGTCGTAAAAATTGAAGACCCTTCTACCTATTCGGAGGCTCATAGCGGTCCTCAATCAGAAAAATGGAGGGCTGCAGAGCAAGAGGAATTGAGGTCATTGGAAGAGTTGGGGACCTGGAAGATTGTCAGACGTAACCCGCTAAAAAAGCCCCTGCCAACTAAATGGGTTTATAAAACCAAAATGAAAGCTGATGGCAGGGTTGAGCGGTACAAGGCGCGTCTTGTTGCGCGTGGAGATAAACAGGTTCTCGGTGAAGATTATTTCATGACATTTTCTACGGTTATGGAACTAAGTAACGTGAAAATTATCTTGATTTTGGCAAAGATTTGGGGGGTGCCGGCGCGGCACGGTGATGTGCCCAGTGCCTACCCAAAGGCACCAACCGAAGGAGACTTCGAGATACATTTACAGATACCTAAAGGTATGGAGATAAGTGGTGAGAAACTCGAAGATTTGGGCGTGGAAAGCACGAAAGATTTGGTGCTAAAGCTGGAAAGAAATCTATACGGTTTAAAGCAAGCTGGGCGACTTTGGTACGAGCTATTGCGGAAAACATTGTTAAATATGGGTTTCAAGCAATGTTTGACGGATACCTGCGTTTTCGTGCGATTTACTGATGGAGATACGATTCTGGTGGGAGTTTATGTGGATGACCTGTTGGTCACCGCAACAAAACAAATTATCGTGGATGAATTTTTCGAGAAAATGGGTGTTTTGGAACTCAAAGACCTAGGGAATGTCGAGAAATTCCTAGGCATGAGAATCGAAGGAGGAGATGAACAGGAGTATTGCATCGACCAACAAAGTACCATTGAAGAAATGTTGGAGAAGCATGGATTGCAGAATGCAAACGCTGTCAAGACTCCAGTTCTCGAAGAAACGCTGTCAGGACCGGCAAGCCTAAAGTTACCGGTGAAGTTCGACGGGAGTGTCCCGACAATTAAAGATTTCCAATCGCTTGTCGGAAGTTTGTTGTGGATATCTCGGTGCACCCGTCCCGATATTGCTTTTGCGGTGCACCGAGCGACGCGTCACACCCATGCGCCCAGTTTGCTGGATTACCAGATGGCGAAGCGGATTGCACGCTACCTAAAGGGGACCAAGACGCTGAAATTGAAGTTGAAACACGATGAGGGTGAAGTTTCACCAATACGTATTGTAAGCTACAGCGATGCGGACTTTGCCGCTGACAAGGAAGACAGGAAGAGCATAAGCGCAACGGTGATTTTTATCAATGGAATGATTGCAAGCTGGAATTGCAAGAAGCAGGGTGCCGTTGCCCTGTCCACTGCCGAAGCGGAATTTGTGGCCGCTGCAGTCGGAGGCAGGCAGGCACTTGGAATCAAGGAATTGTTGAATGAAATTGGAGTAATTTCAAGGATTCCGATCGTACTCAAGATCGACAACCAAGCTGCGATCAAGCAATTACAGAACGAAGCGAGTGCGTCAAGTTCGAAGCATGTGGATATAAAATTAAAGTTTATCAAAGATTACACCAAGAAGGGCAAGATGCGGCCCGAACATGTATCCACAGCAGACATGGTTGCCGACCTATTAACCAAGACATTGAGTGCGCCAAGGATTGCAGAATTACGAGAACAGATTGGGCTAATTTGATGATTGAGAAGTCTCATGTGGGTCATTGCGCTATTGTGGATGAACGGTTAGCGAGGACCCGATGCATATGTGCATGGAGAGATGTCCCGGTATTTCTCGGAAGGAGTGTTGGAATTTTGTACCCATTCAGTGAAATGTGTGAAATGTGAAATTCCAGGTTATTTGGCGATAATTACGACAGGACATCATTACGTAACATTTAGGTTACAGAAAAAGTCGATACTGATTTATTTTAGTAACTTTTTATAGTAACCTTTTATATTAATACACTTTACAAAAAACTCTAAATAGAGACAGTGACATAGGACACTCAGGTAAAGGCACCTGCGTAGACGACCTGCAACTTGAACAGTCAAGTTGCACGCATAAATCAACACCATCTGACAGCTCTGATCGGCTGCAGTTGGAGCTGCTCATTGGACTGCTTGAAGGCTCTCACCGGCACAAACACGTCCGCGTCTGTAAGGACGACAAGAGCGCTAAGTTAATTTTTCTACACGGAGATCCAGAAAATGAATTACGTAAACTTCTTGTACCCGTGCGCGTGATTTTTGCGCAACATTTGCGGCGGGAGAGCATCTGTTCCGCAAAATCTTCGAGCAACTCAAGCAACGATCCAGGCCCATTCAGCTACATCAATGAAGCTGCTACGAAGCTGCAAAAGATGGTGGTCCGATCGCCTCCGTCGCAGCGTTTCTCTATACTGCGCAACAGTATGAAATCACCGACGAAAGCGTCGCAGACTTATCGAAAAGAAGCGGCAACTCGACTCCATGCGTTTATGACAGGGAACAAGACACTGTCAGCCAAGGCATTGCGAGGCAAAGAAGAGGAAAGTGAAGCGGCGATTCGTATTCAAGCGATGATTCGAGGCACTTGTCAACGACAAACATTCTCGAGACAACAAAGTCTAATGGTACAAGGCACCAAGGTGAAAGTAAAACAGGAGAAAGACGAGCATGGCTTTTTGTGTAGAAAGAAAGGAAGAAAGAAAGAAAGAGAGGAGAAATGCATCAACTTACTGTGGAATGTATTAGGTGTTGAAGAAATATGTGCTCAAGACGGATCGATTCCCGGATCGACATGTATTGAAGACACCGGATGGCGAGATTGCCCCAAATTTTCGACGATTAGAGAGCACACCGCTGTTTGGATGTGCACAGCCAACGCTGGTGCGACCTATGCGACTTGGAAGCTAAAAAGGGTGGAGTATTATAATATAATGCGTGATTTGTGTGATCAATAGGAGGGAATCCGCCATTACTAGACGTTTCAATAAAACTTCTTGCTCCTGAATTCGCTGGTCTAACGATACAGTTGATCGAATAGATATGGAGTAAAACAAAGCTTTTTTAATCCTAAATTTCTAGGGATTTTGGGTACAGCTAGATCAAAATTGTATAGCAAAATTACCATACTTCAAAGTAGCAATAATGCTGCAAGAATTTTATTAGAAGTGCTTTTGGGACAAGTTTTAGTTTAAAAAATTGATCTTAGGTGTTATTCTATTCTATAAGCAAGAAGAAGAAAATAATTAGAAAAACGAATCATTATATGCTCCTTATTTGCTTGACAATAGGTAGCTAGCTGGCTGGTATCCGAGCAATTTAGCAAACCGAGGGCCACCAACATGCATAAGCAGTCTGGGTTTTTCCATCTTGAAAATTGCAACTGCGCCTCATGTAAACGAACATCCATTGCCGTCAGAGTCAATTGCTAATATAGGATATTGAAAACATGGTTCGAATATACAATGTTCACAAATCAAGGTTGAAGAATCGGGATACTGGTGTGTGATTGGGTGATTCTTATAATAGAGAAAAATTGGGGTGTCATCTTTTCAGCATGCCAAATTTATCAGACTTTGCGGTACAGTTTTCCTTCCTTCTAATACCATGAATGTATGCCGAATAGTGAGAGCCGCTAAAATGTAAGATAAGTGGCAAAGGTTGATCACTCTCCACCGGACCCCTTTTTAGCGACATAACATTCTCCATACAAGCCAATAATGATATCGGATACTACCCACTCGCCGCATAGGTCTTGTTATATTTGACCCCGACTTCCGGCGCGAAATGAATCACCCCTGGTTTCGAACCATTCCCAGTGGTACTGATCACGAAGATATGTCTCTGTAACAGAGTACTGATACACGCAAGTGTATCGATGCTACTCCAGGCGGCTGGTGGGACTACATCTGTCTAAGCCGATCCAGTTGTCGCAAAGTCTTGTAAATACTGCTTAAATTCACGCTTGATTGAACTGCAGATATCTTCTCGTAACCTCTTCCTAAAATCAAAAGAGTTTGTTTCCTTATTCCGGCTGGAAATTTGACCTCGAAATCAAGTAATGCTCTGGTTTTACATCCTCGCTTAAGTAATTATGATAATTTCTCTAGCATCTCGTCAATACTTTCCGAAAAGGATTGTGAAGCTACCACTTGACAGATTGCATAAATTTGGCAATTGCCGGTTGCCGGTGTAGCGACACGTCGGATTCCCATATCTTTTAACGCTTAATCAAACGTGGTATCTGACTGATTAGTGATGTCTTCCCTTTTAGCGAAAGGAAAAAGTTGAACTGCACCAGTTGACTTGTTGATGTCCTCCAGTATGGTTGTCACTCTCTGTTTAACCTTGCATTCTTGAACCAGTAGGTCGGTTTGAATTGTTTGTTTACCTGCTACTGTCCCTCTCTCCGGTGACTTAGCCGGGTTTTTTGTTGATTGCTTACCTTGCGATGTCGCCTGTTTTGTCTGAGATAGAAGTGATTTGGACATCTTCGTAGTTTTAACCACTACTCCGATGGATTGTCCCTCATCCGGTTCATCTGATGGTGAGTCAATGAGTTGTTTCTCTTCCTGTTGCTCTTTGGACTGTTTAAGTAGCGGATGAGTCTGTTTGTCTTCCCTTCTGTTATTCCTTTGGACTGTGATCCACTGGTCCGATTGTTTCCGAGGTGACGATTTGATAACAGTACTATCCTTCCCCGCCTTCTGGGTCTTTGAATCTAAAGATGTGGTTTTCTCTACAGATTTTCTTTCCTTTTTAGCCTGAATAGTTTGATCCTCCGACTGACCCTCCTTTAGAGGTTCCGAACTTGCGGCCCTGGCTTTCTCTTGTTGAACCCGATTTTGTTCCATAAGTTGACGTAATTGTTCCATACTATTAAACGACGGTTCTATCAATTTGACACTTTTCATGTCCTCAGCTGTGACCTAAATGGTTCCTTTAGCCAATAGTCCCTCTAGAGATGACTTACAGCTTCGCATAGGATGGCTGCTTCTCGGCATCTCAAACATTGTCTTCTACCCTTCATGTGTGGATGTTCTACTATGATCATCGTATTATACCAATATAATCGATTAATACCAGATAAAACTGGCGGGCACAGCTCTGTATCCATTATCGATTTCCATGAGGTCGACGTTTCGGAAAATGGCCCTCCTGTCTCCAGATCTTCCAACGGAAAAGAAATCCCGAGAATTGTTTTTAACATTTCACAAAATTTGATTAAATCTGTTGTTCGTGTGATATTTTTAAGCACACACGAATAGCATCCTAGTCGGCGATATTCTTCCTCATTTACATACACTTGTTTTTCCATGCCGATTCATGTTTATCTTGTTTTCTTGAATGAAGGTTATATAAAATGTGGTCATGACGATGAAATGGCACCTTGACCCCGACAAATTTATCTGCGATTTCTCTGGTTAAAAATGAAAATATTTAGAGAGTGATTGGCCTGATTATAGCTGATCGTTTGAACTTGAGCAATCAACGCCCATCATTCCTTTAGCCCTGTTGATCGTGTAGTAGCTGATGTAGCTATACTTTCCTGGATGCTTCGAGTACAAAGAAATGCTTCTCTGATGAGGCTTTCCCCTTTAAGATCCAACAGTAAACAGCCTTCAACTTTAGCCCGTATAGTTTGGACTAGCCGGACCTGGTTCTCCAGGGTCATGATTCTCCTGATAAATTGCGGTAGTTGCTTGACCAAAATAGAACCTTCTACAAAACCTAGGACAGTTTCCATTCTTTGTCGGTACCCTTTCGGCATTGATTCGGAACATATTTACCGTATTCCTGCTCGCATAAACATCTCAAAGCCACAATTTCCATCGGGTCGTACTAACCCTTCTAGTCGAATTGGTAGATGTACTCTTAACCTTTGCTGCCCATCCTGATAAAGGCATTGGCCCGTTAGCTGCTTTATGGATTGCATCCTGGCTTAACATTTTCTGAAGGAGCCCTTCCAATGTCTGATTTGAACGTTGGACCGTTAATGCCGCTCCCACAATACGTTTCCTCCATAAAGTCCAATCCTGCTTATTGACAATCACCATTGTTTCAAACAAATCCAATAATTTTTCACTTTCCTTGGTCTTCAGTTTAGGGAGCCGTTGCGCTATTGATGATAGCCGCGATGCCGGGCCCTTTGCTTTGACGAATATTTTTCCGAACAGGTTTTGCACCAGGTCGATCCACGCCTGAAGCCTCGGCTGTGCTTGCGCAGTCTGTTCCATTCCGGTTTTGAGTGTGAGTACCATGTCCTCTATCGTACTGAGGAGTGGTGCTTTAACTCCTTTTAACGTTTCCTGTTGGTCAACGACTTGTGGATTATCGTCCTCAACCTTGTTATCGTGTTTCAACATGGGACTGTCACTTGATTCATCCACCGGTATTACCGGTTCTGATTCCGGTTCGGTAACTTTTTTCTGGTCGAAAGTAGAACTTTCACTTGATATATCCACCGGTACTACCGGTTCTGATTCCGGTTCGGTGACTTTCGTATGACCTGGCTCGACAGCGGTCGAGCCCGACGGTGGCGGTGCAGTACTTCCCCTCTCTTCATTCCCTGGTGAGGGTGGGTCTGGTTTTGTTGCTGGCACATGGTGCCTGAGTCTGGGTGAGGGGGGGGGGGTCCTGGGCCTGGGCCCTGGATATCCGTCATCACTATAGATCCGTATGTATCAAACGTCTGTATAATACACTGTATTATACAGACGTATTATACAGCATTTAAAATACATTGCATTTTATACGTATTCAACGTATTTTTTTTCGTGCTAGATAGACAGCAATTGATTGAAAGGATTGAAGCGTAAACCCATTCTACAGCCCTATGATACCCTAAAAATATCCTTTTTAGAGTATTGAGCCTAAATATTACAAGAGGTAAGATGATATGATAAACACATATATTTTCAAAATCTTTAATACCACTCACTGCTTTAAAAAACACTTTAATTCTACTTAGGAAGGATAAATCACTTCATCTAAACAACAATAAATATAAGATATGCAGATTTGTACTGAACTTCTTTCAACTCACAATTTTACCATAACTGAACGGCGTCCGCTAAAATGCATGCCCTTCATCCTCTTTTTGTCGTTGGATGGCTTCTCTCTCTCTCTTTTTAATCCGTTCTCATGGTTTATTATCATGAATACGGCAGCAATAATCACCACAACATGTCTTATCATAGGGCAGACATGTTGTGGACTGTCACAAAAGCAGATGTCCGGTGAATTGCCGTTAAAGTCGGATCAAGTAAGAATACTTATGTTTTTGAGGTTTCTTACTGGGGTTGTGTGGTAATCATGACCTACGTCCTATAAGGTGTTTTAACCATATCTTTCGTTTGTTGTGAAAGTGGAATGTCAACAATACAGATTGTCGTGTCCCATTTGATCCGTGTGTCCGACTTAATCCGACTTTTACGGTAATTTTGTATTAATACTGTATTATACACTGTGTCGAACCTCAAATTGTATAGTACGGATCTGTAGTCATCAAGCGTGCGCTCTTAGTAAACTTCTTTTTCCGATCCTCCCCAACTATTGGTGGGTGAGGGCTTGGTGGCAAAATCGGAACTCAGCTCGTGACTACTTATAAATTATGTGAAGATCTAACTAAATTAGATTCATCATTTGGAGGTTAAACGTTCTCAGATACCGTAAAGCACAAGTAGTAATATGTAGTCTAATTAGCGTTTAACTATTAGCTACTATGTATGTCTTTATCCTAGATACTAATCGCGGCTCAGGGTATTCATCGAAGTGGGAATCTGCGTTAATGCTCGATCGTCTCGCGATTTCTGTCGGTGCTAGGTTGATATTAAATGCGCACTGGATACAACGTTTCAAACGCATACCATCTTCTCTTGTGTTTGGATGTCGGCGCTCGTATTTGGCTACTGCTTCTAACTGCGCCCTCCCCTGTGTCCAGATGAATCGAAGATGTTCTTCCTCTGATTTCATCAATCCTTCATAAATAGCTTGATTGCGAAGTTGCCACAGCCAGGTTAACCCCACACTACAGAAACCCCACCACAAACGTTCAAATTGTTCGAGAAATTCGAACTCCGAAACGCGAAATGTGTTCATCATCGCCGCTTTCACTCTTCTACCAATTTCCGGCGGCTTACGCTTAACGATATGCTCCTTATACCTTTCGATGGTTGCATCTGTTTGTTCCACTCCCGTCCAAAGACTAGTCCATCGTTTCCATAAATTCTTGGCACTCTTGCAATCCCATAAAACGTGAATAGTGTCCGTCCGACTACTAAGACAAGTCGGGTTCAACGGACATTTAGGATTTGATGACTGGCGCTGATAGAAAATGTTGAGCTGAAATGTAACTGCTCTAAACATAACCCAAATTTGATTGTCAGCTAACACATTTCGATGTTTCCATACCTGCTTCGGGACTTGGTCTTGGATATAGTGATTCCATACATCCCGTCTTCGTTTGATTTGCCATTTGTCCATTACGCTTGATAAAGCTGACGCTATTGTGCAATGATACATGTGTCGGTAGTGTCGTCTGATTGCCCGCGGTATTTTCCAGAATGCTGTTGCCGGGTCCACCGTCCAATCCGTATCATGAATATCCGGATGCGGCTGACACACTACCATGTTGATTGTCTTGTGCTCGGCTGTGTCATCAACCGTATCTGATAGGATTGTCTTTCTTCCAGTAGATCCGTCAGCATGTTGCGTGATTCTTACAGACTGGGTCGAGTTGTTTTTATTTCCTTGCAGTACTCCAGATTCTACGACTCTCCATTTGTAATGTTGCAAAATTACTGGACACCTATATAATTGTATACTGGGGGGTGAGCCTAAATATTCTCCCAACGCCGCTCGCGGGGAGGCGAGGATTATTGCGGTTAATCACCGTCCGATCTTGGCCTTTGTATGTGACGGAGAATTACCTCTCGGCACCTGCCAAGTATATAGTGTACTTGTTAGTCGGCGAATCCGTAGAGAGTTAATCGTACCTCCAGGAATTCTATCATATTTGTGTGCGGATAAGACTGCCGCTTTTTCTTCCCTGATCCATGGGTTCTGGGCCCATTTATAAGTGCCCCAAAATGCTTCTTGATTGGCGGATAATAATCCATGAAATTTGATATTGCTCAAATCCAGATTAATTTCCACAGTTTCTGTAGCTTTAATGCCAATGGAAGGACCTTTCGTTGTTTCTGCTAACTGTGAAATGAGTGGTGGCAGATGTAACGCCGTGTAATCTTGGAGCTGGTGAAGTTGAGTTGAGTTAGGGCTGTTCCACCTTCCCAAAGAGGTAAATACCGACGGTGATGTCAACGGTAACTTGTGGATGCCGACTCCTGTAAAACTAATGGAGTAATATACGGTCCTTCTAACGAAGCTAATTATCCTAATTTCCACCTTAACCAGGCTTGTTTGTAGTGATCGCGTTTACTTATTAACCATTGCGTGGTCATCTTCATTTCCTGAATTCGAATTGCGAGTGGTATAGCTATTAAACCAAGCCCCCCCCCCGCGCCTTCCTCGGTGTGTACGTCAGAGCAGGAGAAATTTTGTGTTGGACATTCTTACCATCTGTCGTTTTGTTCCAGATAAAGCTTTTTTGTAAGTGAATGAGAGTCTGTAATACCTGGGCTGAAGGTTCAAAACTCTGGCCGTAAACAAAATAGCCGGAACTACTATCGCATTGAAGTGGAGCATTTTGAAGCAATTCCCATTCGTCGATGTATACTTCTGATCCGTTGTGCCCAATTTCGTTCTTTGAGGTTCGACAGCCCTGTCTCGTAACCCAGATATCTAGTGGTTTCGCCTGGTTGAACCACAGGTATACCCTCCCTCATATGGTAAAGTGTCTGCCCCAGATATAAGAAGTGACTTTTCTTTGGCTGTATCATCAATCCTGATAGTGCTCCAAACTGTTTCACTATATGTAATGCGTGCGCTACTTGTGATGCTGTGCTCAAAAATATTGTTGAATCATCAACAAATACAGAGAAAATATGTTCACCGTTTCCATCATCATCATCCCCAACCTGAATTCCTTTTAAACTCATGTATTGGACTAATGCCAGTGCGAGAGGTTCCACTGCTAAGATAAATAATAACGGGGCCAAGGGACATCCTTGTCTTATACCAGATAGAACCGTCAACGGTTCCGAGATTTGGTTATTGACTATAAATTCCACCGTTGTACCCGTATGCACCCTCATTATCAATTGTACAAATTCCGAGCTAAATCCAAAGAGTGCAAGAATACGATACAGATACGGACGACTCACTGTGCCATATGCTTTCGCGAAGTTTACGAATAGGATTCCTGGACAATCTTCTGATTTCAACGGATAAATCGAATTTGTGTCCACTTGATTAAGTGTCGCCATCATTACTGCCACTGCTTTGTCTATTCTACGTCCTGCCACAAAACCTTGTTGTGTATCCCCAGTTAAGGTTCCCAGAATGTTTGCAAACGAGTCGCAAGAATTTTTGCAAATATCTTGTAACTTGTTTGGAGTAGTGAGATAGGTCTGTAATCAAGCGCATTGTCTGAATTCCGTTTCTTTCGAAGTGGTAAGACCAACGCACGCAAGAAGGAGCTTGGCGGATCTCCCCCTTGTAATACTTGGTTATATAACTTCGTCAACGTCGGTGTAAATAACTCCTGAAAGTCGTTATACAGATCATTATTGAGGCCGTCATGCCCTGCTGCTTTCCGTCTTCGTAGTCGTTTTATGGCTTGAGAAACTTCCTGCTCATATATTTCACTCATGAGATATACATTTTGAGCGGTCGTTACTCGCCTCTCTGTAGGAATTGAAAATAGCGACTGTATCCTTGGGTCCATTTCTGGTTCCGGAATTGTGCTATGATCGCGTCCTAAGATGGTGTCCCACGTCATTTTAAATCGATTGGGAATTGACGATTGGGATGGGAATGTAACATCTCCACCTGATTCAATTTTGATCACCGTTTGATCCTTATCCCGGATCGAAGTTCGTTTAAATAACCATTTCAAATCATCATCATTCCGTTGTAGGCGTTGACCTTTTCTTGCTTTAATGTCTCTCTGAAGTGCCTCCGCCATTGAGGAAATTTAGTGTTTGCGAGTGCGAGCTGTTGATCTGATACTTTTTTTCAATTGTCGTACCCTTCTTCTCAGTCTCCTGGAAGCCTTCCGCCCCAATGTGTAGAGAGAGTCGCAACACATTTCAATTATATAATCCCAGTTGATGATTTCGGTGTGTACATTAAAATGGGCTTCCAATAGGCTTGCTAACTCGTGTTTGATTCGTTCATTTGTGGAGCCATTAAATGGGTACCGCGGTTTACGGGTAGTCGGCCTTGCTTGCTTTACAGTTGGTTCTTTCAAAATTAAACGCACTTGAGCATGGTCTGAGAATACCAGGGGCTCGCTAACTTGTAGCCATTGTGACCAAGAAGAAAAACTCTGTGATAAATAGAATCGATCCATACGACTGGCTTGCTCCCCCCTCCAGTAAGTGTAATATTCTGTGGGCTCGTGCTCTCTTCCTCCAAAGAAGATCCCGTGGAAAGAATAGCATCCTGAAGATGCAGGTTATTGACGAACCTTGATAATGTTAAGCTCTCCGTTTTATCAGTTCGTATCCCCCCCAATCTATCTAACACCGGGGACTCGACACAGTTGAAGCCCCTCCTAGTATGATTGGATTAATATTACTATCGAGAGACTTTTCCAACGATGTGTAAAATTTTTCGCGTAAAACCGGATCTCCAGAATGTGCATAGATATTAATAATATAGACATTATTCCACTGTAGTGCCAGAAAACGATTTGACCAGATGTGCTCCTTCCAAGGTTGAATATGCTGATGATAATGAGGATGGAGTAAAATTGCCGCTCCTCCCTTTTTCTCATAAGTAATACTCCAATATTACAACTTATGAGTAGGTGTAAATCGTCCCCACAAATGATCCCAATACTGTGCATATTCATCCGCTTCTTGCTGTGAGGATACATGTGTTTCTTGTAAGAAAAACATATGAGACTGATCAGGTTGTCGCAAGTGTCGCCAAGCTGATAGCCATTTTTTTACACCCTCCTTTTTAAACCCCCTCACATTTGTGATAAGAGGTTCAGTGTACCATTAAATGGTACATTTGTTCTGTCTTCTTCATCTGGCCTATACTCCAACTCCGATAGCAATTTGAATTTTGCGTAAATGTCCATTGAGGCCAAATCCTGATAATTGGGGTTATTGGTCTAACATCTCGTTGCCCTTAGTATTCAAGTTGGGATTCAACAGTTTCCTGGATCAGATCATCTACCCCTTCCACTGTTGACGGACATAACCTTCCCTGTCTCGCCAAATATTAATCCACCCAGAACTATCTTCCGTCTCGATGTGATGCACAAATGATGCGAATGACCTGTTAACTGCCTTTGCTTTGTAATAGCGTTGCAACAAAATCTGTATCGAGCCGCTGGAGTGATAATCCGTCTCCAACAACACGGCTACGTATACCGCATACATATTGGCACATTTTAATATTCTGGCTAATCGTGTCGTCTGTTGAGGCGCACAGATTTTGATTAGGGGACTGTCTCCCTAATTGTGATTACGTAACAGCGTCCATTTCTGCGAACTGTTGATAATTGCCAATCGTTGTTTTTCCGAATTGACTGCGTTTAATCGACTTTCTCATGCCTGAAACCAATCTCGCGGTATACCTTGTATACCAGACTGAACACCGTGATCTAACATGCTCCTAAAACATTGGACTCTCCAATGCCTCGTCAGAATAGTAAAAACCTTTGGTGCTAATCCTTCTAGCAGATAAACCGTTCCTTCAAATACTAGCAATAGTTCAAGTAATTTGGCGTTCTCCTGCATGGCCGCTTTGATCCAGGTTTCGATTGATGCGTCAGCATACGGAAATGGTAAATTGGTGTGCTCTTTCCATTCCTGATCATATGCTGCCCATGCTGCTTGACATGTATCTGCCGAAATAGTCGAGCCCTCGAGAGAATCGGTGTCTGCATTAAATTCATCAAATAATTCGCGTGCTATTGGTAATGTCTCCTTGTGGTACTCCATTTGAGTATAATCCGGTAGACCCTCTCCCCTATATAGTGATTTTAGTATGGTCTGATGCAAATGCGTTTTGCTTGCCCTGGTTCCTCATCCTCGCTCTGCGGACCCTCTTGTGAATTCTCTTGTTCTGAGTTTCCAGGATGCTCTTCCTTCAATCGCAGTGTCGATTCGCCGTGGTTGTGATCCTGCCAAGCCTTATGAAACCATTGATAGAGGATGGATTCTGGTATATGGAATTTTTCCATATACCAACTCCTCTCCTCCACGTTATTTAAATTGGCGTCTAACAGAGGCGCTTGTTCAGGTAATGGAAGTCTACTGGCCGTTTCCGTCAGGAAGTATAATACTTCGGTCATATAGGGATCATGTGTCAAAATTATTTGTTCAATTTCACACTTCAAGTCGTGATGGATGGTAGGTCCTTGTAGGCGCCTAATTAGCTCATCATAATTTGCTTCCCAATCATCAGGATCCCAGTGTAGATTTTGAGAGTACGATGTGATGTGTTGTTCCGATGTTGAACCCTGAACCCGCGCTCATGGTTGGTTGCCCTAGATTATCATTGTCCTTCATGATAATATCTGGTACCGAATTACTGTCCACTTTATCGTCCTCGTATGTTTCCTCTTCCTCACTCGAGGGCTCATATTCTTCCATCTCTATATCCTGTTTAGGAATAGAGATATTGTCCGTCCTTCTTTTACCATGAATGTATGCCGCATAATGTGCATCACTATAATGTAGTACTATTGGCATAGGTTGATCAGTTTCCACTGCTCCACGTTTTAGTGCCAGCACTTTCTCTTTACACGATGTCCATGATATCGGGTATTCCCCGCTCGCGGCATAGGTCTTATTATGCTTTACTCTAATTTCCGGCGCAAAATGAATTACCCCTGGGTTCGATCCAGGACATATTACGAAAATATACCTCTGTAAAGGAGTACTGATACACGCCAGGGTATCGTTACTACCCCAGGCAGTTGATGGTACTGTATCTGTTAGAGCCGATCCACTGGTCGCAAAGTCACGTAAATATTTCTTAAATTCGCGCTTTGATTGAACTGCAGAGATCTTCTCGTAACCTCGTCCTAAGCTCAAAAGAGTTTGTTTCCTGATTCCAGCTGGGAATTTTACCTCAAAATCAAGTAATGCCCTGATTTAACCTTGCTTTAGTAATTTCGCTAGCTCCGCTAGTTTCTCATTAGTCCCTTCCCTAAAGGATTGTGAAGTTAGCGCTTGACAAATCGCATAGATTTGGCAATTCCCAGTTGCCGGAGTAGCTACTCTCTGAATACCCATTTCTTGTAATACTTGGTCCACCGTCGAATCTGACTGATTCCATATGTTTTCCCCTTGAGCGAAAGGGTAGAGTTGCACTGCACCAGTTTCTGCATTGATGTCCTCGAGTAAATTGGTCACTTTTTCCTTTATTCTGTACTCTTAAACTAGCAGGTCGGTTTGGATATTTTGTTTACCCGCCGCCGTCCCACGTTCCGGTGATTTAGCCTGGTTTTTATTTAATTGTTTGCCTTGTGATGTCGATTGTTTGTGCTGTGTTACAGCTGCTTTGGTAAGTTTCATCGATTGTACCA
>MIQA02001765.1:0-11633 GCA_001887855.2 Sclerospora graminicola | reverse complement strand
CTGAAGCTCCCGTCTTGGCGATAGCCGATAACGAACGACCGTTTTACGTCGTTTGCGACGCGAGCGATTCCACCATCGGCTGTGCCTCGATGCATCGCGATTACGATGATCGTGATCGCGTAATATTTTACCAATCCCGTCAGCTGCGCCCAGCCGAGCGCAACTATCCAGTGCATGACAAGGAACCCCTTGCCATGAAGTATGCACTGGCAAAGTTTCGAATCTATCTATTAGGAGATAGACCGTTTGTGGTTTACACGGATTATGTGTCGTTACGCACGGCCGGGAATTCACCACACATCTCTCAAAGAATGACACGTTGGCTGTCATTCTTTGCTGAATACAACTTCACGGTTGAGTATAAACCGGGAAAGTTGAACGTGATAGCGGATGCTCTATCACGACGCCCCGATTACGAGGCGAGACTGTCTGTAACGGAGGCAATCAGTGCAAACGCAATACGTTGCACTGCTCTGTCGTCGTCATTCGTACAACAGGTACGTCAAGCGTACGAAACAGACGAGGAAACTCGTCTGCTGATTGATTACCTTAGTAATCAATCTGATCGGAAGCGCGAGGAACTTCCAGCGTTTCTTCGCGCTTGCGTGCTTCGTTATCGATTGCACGATGGTCTGTTGCTTTATAGCACAGACCAAGATGATGTTAGTCGCATCGTCGTTCCAAACGACGATGACCTCAAACATCAAATTTTGTTTGAGTACCATGATGCACCGATTTCGGGGCATCAAGGTCGAGAGAAGACGTATGCTTCTCTCGCACGCGATTTCTACTGGCGTAACCAGTATAAATGGGTACGCAAGTATGTCCGCGCTTGCGAGATATGCCAGCGCGTCAAGCCTGCGCACTCTGCGCAGGCTCCCCTCCAATCTCTGCCGGTTCCGACAGAGTGTTGGAAGTCCATTTCCATGGACTTCATCTTTGGTCTTCCGGCTGATCACAGTCGGAAAACAGGAATAGTGGTCTTTGTAGACCGCTTCAGCAAGATGGTTCATCTTGCTGCAGTATCAGCGAATGTCACCGCTGCGCAAACGGCGCGGATATTCGTTGACACGGTATTCCGTTTACACGGAATGCCGGAAAACATAATCTCGGATCGAGATCCGAGATTCACAGGACGTTTCTGGCAAGTAACGTTCTCACTATTGGGCACGCAGTTGAAAATGTCAACTGCGGACCATCCGGAAACGGATGGGCAAACTGAACGCGTTAACCGCGTTCTCGGAGACATGCTGCGTTCATACGCGCATGCCTTCGAGCAGTGGAGTGACTATTTGCCACTCACCGAGTTTGCAATTAACAACTCGGTGCATGCTTCTACCAAGCATACACCGTTCTACGTGAATGCCTTAAGGCATCCACGAACCCCAGCTTTACTTGGCGGTACGCCAAATCTAAGTGGGGGAGGGACCCGCTCAAATTTTGAGCGAGTCGGTGCGCAAGTTGCAGCTGCAACTTGCGAAGAGATTGACGAGTCTTATACTGTTGATTAGAAACTCAAGCAGCTTCAGATACTGAAGCTGCTTACGCAGAATATGTGTCTGTAGCAATGGTTGCAGACAATGAAGACAGCTCATCTACTGCTAATAAAGCAGGAGATGAATTCGTATTACAGCGCCAAGCTGTAATACGCTATGTGAAAGATGCACTTGCTTCTGCTTTTGATAAGCAGAAGCAGAATGCAGACAGAAGTGGAAGGAAAAACACAAATTCCTTTCAAAAAGGTGAATTAGTTCTATTATCAACAACTAATTTGCCTACACATGCAATCAGCAACTTCCCTACACGGAAGTTGCTCCCTAAGTTCATTGGACCTTTCAAGGTCCAAAGCGTAAAGGGGAATGCCTATACACTAGACATTCCCGCGGCCATGCGCCTTCACCCAACGTTTTACGTTGGGAGGCTCAAGCCGTATCAATCGTCTACGTCTTCGGACGAGACGCATCCCCACGGCGAATGTCGTGCTTCTTCAAGTCTCCCAAGAGAGACTTGTAATCGGTCTCCAACCGATTGTGAGAAGTCCGGAGAGTTTCCATCTCCGACTTTAGTCGATCAATCTCGACCAGCAGAAGATCATTCTTCTGCTGCATGGCGAGATGAGCGCTCAATATGTCGTGAATTTCGTCGCGATGAGAAAGATACGTCCTCATCGTGTGCGCCATATCGGCGCTCAGCCCGTTGCAATGCCTCTCGAGCTTGCGGAGCTGCGAACCATGCTCCGCAACAACAACGCCGAGGGAATTTCCAACCGCCGCCGCCCCTGATTGATAATCAGGGGAATAAGCGTTATACTCTCGAGCGCTTGATAGCGAAGCGCTCGGTTCCCTATAAGAAGGGGCAGCGTACCGAGTACTTGGTACGCTGATTGGAGTATTCCCAAGAGTTTGACTCTTGGGAACCGATTGAGGTGCTAAGGGCAGATGCCCCTGACCTCCTGCAGGAGTTTGAGAAGGATAGTTCTCCTCAAACTCGTTTGAAGCATCAACACTAAGTGTTGATGCAGCCGGTACATCAACACTAGGTGTTGATGGTTGCAACGTATCAGCACTAGGTGCTGATACATTAAGGGCATCAATTAGGCCCTTAACACTAGCGGGTACCGAGTAACCTCGGTACCCTCGTAGCTCCTTTTCAGTAAGACGAGGAGCTCCCTTGGGACAACAAGGGCAAACCATGTGAGAAGGAACTCCGCAAGAGAGTCCTTCTTTGATGCAGGTAAAATGGATAAACTCCATTTTACCTGAGCGTGAGTGCTTTAAGAAGCGCTCGCGGTTTACGTGAATTTTGCTCACGTATTCGTCGGGACCTTTGTTGTAATTTTCAACAAAGGCACTCCAACTTTGAGTAAGGGCGTCCTTATCGTCCTTATTCTTGCGCGACCCTTTCCGGTTCGTATAATAACGATCCTGATAGAAAAGGTCGATGAAGTACCGACGTCTATCGTCGGTACTTCGATCAAAGTTATGATTGCGAAGGTCTTCGCAATCATCAAGCGTGTTAATCTCAAATAACGGGTATAGACATTCGCGCTTGGTGTGCCCACCACTTTCGGGCACAAGCGTCCGTGCTGGGGTCCAAAACCCCACTTTGTACGGAACATGAGGCTCCGTACGACATGGTGAATCAGAAGCAGCGCGTTGTTTCTTGGCAGGTGGAGCACCACCTACCATCTCAAAGTCGTCGTCGTCGCGACCAGGCGAGTGACGAGGACCAGGAGGAGCTCTACGCTCCTCATGCCACCGAATGATGGAAATGTCGCTGTCGTAATCGACAGTGTCAGAATCCACTTCGCCATCACTTAACGGCGAAGCCATTCTAGCGACCTTACGCTCGCTAGATTCATTGCCGAGGACGGTGACGTCCTAGCCCTCCTCTTCGGAGTCAGATGACTCTCCGAAGATAGGATCGGGCCTTTTAGCCACCCGCCCTGCGGCAGGTGAAGGTGCGAAAGATGTTGCATTAGTGACATCTTCCCGCCCTCTTTTAGACACTTCTTCTGCAGCGTCTACTACGAGAGACAATGGGTCTCTCGGCTTACTCTTCGACGCTACATTAGTAGCGTCGGCATGCGATGTTGGCACCTCTGCACGTGATGCAGAGGTGGAGGCTGCGTTGGCAGTATCGGTAGCGCCCTTATGAGCGCCGCCGCGTTTCCCGACCATTAGTTCTTATGGTCGTTAATGGGTTATAACAGAATATCGTTATGACCAACAAGTGCCACCATTCGATTGGCCAATATTACGTTATATTACTGGCCAACCACCTTGAGTGGGGGTAATGTAATGGGGTGCCATTACATAAGTGATATTTAAGTTGAAATATCACTGTTCAATCTCAGACTTAATGTCTGAAATGCGAATATTGGATTATAAGTTGTCATAATCCACCTCGAGAACAGATTCTGATACAATTATCGAATCAACTAGTAATCTAATGATATCTTTATCATTAAATCAGTTTTATACTACATGTTTGTATGATTAGTTTAGATTTAATTATAGTTATTAACTCTAAACCACTCATAATATATTCACTCTTAAACTTACCTTCTTGTAGACACTGCCTTAAGAATATTATTAATATATATTTAAGAGAGACTATTTAATTAATTAAATAGTGTAGCTAAAGTTTGTCTTAAATAAACTAAGGAGGACCAAATTACATTTGGTCCTAACTAATTCTACGCTTCCTCACTGCAATTTTACAGTGTAAGCATGTAACAGCTAGCCTGTTACACATCCTATGAGAGTACTTTGATACGGCCTAAGGCCACGACGGCTAGCACGTTCGTCCCTTGCCGTTGCTTGTGAGCACGTCACAATGAAGCACCGGGCACAGTGCTCAATCATGACGTGATCGTTTTGGCAGACAACTGTAAATCATATGGACGGACGTTATTGCTGGCAAAACTAGAGAAAACACGTCCGATGACACGGGTAAATGAGTCTCGACTCCAAATTTGCTTGGATTGTTTTGAGGAAAGAAGTAACACGACGCAAGATGGGCGCACTTCCGGATGTTGACGCTAATCTTGGTTAAAGTTACCTAAATTTCTAGCAGCTAATAGTTTATTGGACTAGACTACATGTATACTTAGCTACATGTAGGTACTACTATAAGAGCATAAGATCGATTTCAAAAGTCAGCGGTCGAATCATAGAAATTCATGGCGATGAGGTGCCAATCATAGTTCCGACGGTCAATATCGAACGGCGGGAGAAAGTTCATTTTCAAAGTTTCGGCTGTCGTCAGCACGACCTGA
Organism: Sclerospora graminicola; assembly: GCA_001887855.2. Taxonomy (NCBI): domain Eukaryota; phylum Oomycota; class Peronosporomycetes; order Peronosporales; family Peronosporaceae; genus Sclerospora; species Sclerospora graminicola. The sequence goes on along the minus strand of MIQA02001765.1, from coordinate 6,853 downwards.
ACAACTCTCTCTACCCAGAGATAGTGTGGTGCACTTAGCCAGTCGCATTTGAAACCAATACCTGTACTCTCGAAACCATTGTAATTTGCAAGCATATATGAATGGTACGTGATCCGAGCGCTCTCCTCGGAGGATGCCTACGAGAACTTCAGATCCGATGCAATGTGCTACTCTGTCAGCTTTAGCAAGGACCGAGAGATTGCGGGCTCGAGTCCCACCGTGGACGAAAATCCAAAGTCGAACCAACTTGGTTGGGTTGTAAGTATAATGAGACGTATTTAATCATTGAAGAAGAACCACCGACCTCGGTTGTTGCAGTGGTTAAGGCCCTACGAACATCCAAAGTCGAACCAACTTGGTTGGGTTGTAAGTATAATGAGACGTATTCATGCATACAGGAACAACTGTAATCAGGATTTTTATAACCGTATATCTATCACTAATATGCTTTGTCTTGCATAAGTCTGCTTGTATATGGGGGTTTGTATAACCTTGAACTATCCACCTAACCCTTATAATATATATCGCCAAAAGTAAATTATACTCCCTCCGTCCCAAAGTTATTGTCGGATTGCTATTATTAAATAAAATGACCATCCTACAATAACTTTGGGACGGAGGGAGCACCAATTAGGGGTAATCAATCCTATTAGAAAGTACATTTTTTGCTGGAAGTGGCACAATTCAATTATCACGAATCACAATGAAGAAGGTTTGTGTACCCCACAGCTGACATCTACATTTTCACAACTTTGGTTGGACCGAAATTACGTGATCCATATATACCACGCTTTCTAGTAATTTAAAAGGAGTCTACGTTTGAGCCAGCACGAGATAACACATTTGGTTAAACTGAAACTATCAACCGCTCGACAGTTGGCCACCAAGTGGTGCGCTCAGATATGTGTTTCACGGGCGTCATTGGTGTGCTCGGTAGCGCTAGTTGGTCCATCAAAATTCATCACTCCGTCTGCATTTGGAATAACAACGAGGAATCAGTCTGTAAGTGAAACATCAGGTGAAATAATCGAAACGAAAACGTATGAAGCTCTTATGGGTTACTCCACAATAGTGATGGCAATTTTAGAGCTACAGAGATTATAAAAACTATTGATATTCCTTTATAACTTAGTTCACAAAGGCGCTGAATTTACGCCACGTATTCCGAAAAGTCTACCAAACAATCATTCAGAATCGCATCGGCTGGAGCGTCCAGCAAATTGGCAGTTTACCTTACTATGCCTTAAGCTTCAGATCCATATGTATATTTAGTAGCTATCAATAGACTAATTAGACTATACTTCAAGACAGAATTGCAGGGCTAAAATAAAGCGATGTCATCTGGGGATACCACACAAATCTACGTGCGCAAGCACCGGTTTTGGTGGTAGCACCGGTTTTGGTGATAGTCATCGCTTCTGCATGAATATTGAAGACATAGAGCGTAAGCGCTCGCAGTTAACAAAACCTTTTCTTCATTTTTTCTTCCAAAAATTCATTCCGACCTTGTAACCTTCCACAATCACTTGAGAGCCCACTTTATCCAAACGTTCCATTGAATTTCCTCTTGTTTGTCACTGGAACCATCATCAGAATTCAAGAGAATAGTTCTTTCCTCATTCACTTGGCTTTTTGTCTGCTTTTGGGGATAATGGAGTTGAAATGAGTAGATTGAATAAGCCCCGACATGATTTTGCTGCTCGTACTCGGTGAGAAGATAGAGGAGGTATCGTGAGCCTTAAGTGAAGTTCTGATATCCAGTCTTCTTGGTTCTTCTTCAATGGTTGAATACGTCGCATTACCCAACCAAGTTAGTTCGACTTTGGATTTTCGTCCACGGTGGGGCTCGAACCCGCAATCTCCCGGTCCCGGGGGCAGGGCCTTGCCTTAACCACTGCATCAACCGGGGTTGGTGAATCACGTATCATCGGGAGTGTTGGTAGCTCACCCAGATATCCATGGTTACCCGTGGCGACTGCCAGAGGTAGTAGGGTATCTAAAGTGCGAGGCCCCCTTTGGTGATCTTACCAAATGTGCAAGGCGCCCTTCGACGATCTTTTCGACAACGGTGTGGCGGAAAAGTAGCTCCAATACTTAATAAGTGGGCGACAAGAAGAGGTCGCGATCAGTGGGCTCACAATGTACAGGAACAAGCACCAAAGGATCTATGGAAACACTCCCAAGCTTTGAAGGACTATCAACTGTGGATCATGTACCGTCTAGCGGCGTTTCAGCCCAATGTCTTTGATAATGATTACATTCATGAAGAGAGGTGCCCACCTGGCATGGAGTGTAATACACCTTTGGGAAAGGGGTCACGTACATAGTGTGGGGGTGCAGAAGGGCTGAAGCGTTCTGGTTACGGATGGTACAGAGCTGAACTGGAAAATGGAGTGAAGAGATAAATCTAGATATGTTTCGACGTAATATCGCATGAAAGGCGCCCGATATCTCAACACTGATGAAGGAAGGTCTACCCAGACGGTTGGGCCACAAATTTGAGGAATACGACGACCAACTAAAAAGACTGGTGGGCGATGTGCTCGATAGGAATTACGTGGTTATGGCAGCTCAGAAATGAGGCGGTGCACTCAGGGAAGCACCTGGACGCTCGGCATACACACTTGTCCATCTCTTCTTGTGTAGAAGGGCTAACTATCCTACATGGAGGCAAATCGTTGGTTGGGGCGTGGCATCCACTACTTATTGTTATAGTTCAGGTGTACAATAATAAGCAAATTTTGTTCGTGCAGCAATCTGGGGTTTTCTTATACAGAATCGCGTTCTTGAACAGAGGACCGTATATGGAGGGACGACTTTGCTTTACCCAATACATGTACGGTTGAATACGTCACATTATACTTTCAATCCAACCAACTTGGTTGGCCCCGGGACCGAACCCGGGACCTGCCTCCCGAAGTGAGCAGTAAACCACTCGACCACGGTCGGGTCTTGTACGGTATACTTCTGTCCAGAAATATTAGGCCGTTTTTTCTATTTATAAGAAGGGAGGGTTGCTGATTGGTCCCTTGGAATTGTGAATCAATGCTAACTAATGGAAATTTTGTTTCATTCAAAACGGCCCAGCTGTTTTCAGACACTCCACGGAGTCCGCGTTCTCAAAATGACGCAGACGGATCCAAAGCCCCGCAAGCACATCAAAACCTTGACACAGTCTTAGCACAAGACGGTTCTGGCTCGTATGTACGAAATACGCGTAATATTTCGCCTGTAAAACGGCGTGACCATGGATCTTACCCTAAAATTTGATGATTTTGAGTACCAGATGGGCATGCGCGGGCGCCAAGCTGGAGTTAGGTTAAACTCACGATGGCGAGAGCGGCCGTCGTGCTCGCAGCGACCAAAAGATACCTGCTGATGGAATTCGTCGCGCTGACGCTCGCACAAACGATCACACTTATTTCCTTTTTATCGAATCAACATTCGGACCTTAGCGGATGTCTCTAAATTAATATATGAAAGCGTACTTAGCACCAATTCGACCTTATATTCCTGGACACGCTTAGGGAAAAGTTCACCTCTGTTTGAGTCACCTCGTTTAGAGGCTCCTAACCGAAGGGCCAACCAAGTTAGAGAAGACACGCCAACCTTAAAAAATGTGATATGGGTGAACAAAAACAGTGTTATCCATGTCTGTAAGTTTTGGGTGAAAGTGCCTGTAAAATTTTAATACGGAGTATCTGTAGACTCAGCCTACCTCTTCGAGGTCAGTTGAGCCAACTGAGATTGCGATCACCATCTGACCAATCAGATGCCCCCATTTTTCAACCGATCTGTTTAAGAAGAGAAGTGAACTTAGCCTTTAACTGTGGGCGCTGCTTATATATCAAGTATTTTTTGCGACATATTATGTGAAAATTAGGGGCGTTCTTATAAAATGTCCCGGGATCCCGGGACCAAATAGACGACAACGATTGACCTAGAAAGCGCGGGTTAGGTCACGTCGGGACGACATCGGTCCCGCCATCTGGCTTGGTCCCACGTTTTTTTTGGGACGTTGGGACTGGGACGGTCGAAGTGCACCACAACGGAAAATACGTCGTTAACATACGTGCACCACGCAAACGATAGACCGATAGTGTTAGCGCTGTTTCGTCTCTGCGGCCACACGAGTTTACGCTAGGCTTTCTATTTTCGCGAATCAGTCGTCGTTGATCGGTAGCAAGGAACACTGCGTTCATGAATAGTGGAAGAGGAGGAGCAAGTCTTTGTAGCTAATAAAGGTTCGTTTACTTTCATGAAAAGGTCTAGGCGAGCTCGTCGTCATCCATATCATCAGATAACAAGTCGTTGACAATCCCTTGTCGGTGGAAAGAATCAAGGCGATATTACGTGTCCAGATGACACAGTGCTAGCGCCTGGCGAAGCATTCGATAAGGTATGAAAGTTGCGCAATGGTGGTCCCAACAAATGGCCCATTGGAGCGGTGCTCTCCTGTGTCGGTGCTGACAAGATGCAAGCTCCTGAGAGCGTGCTGATTCCGTCCGTGCTCTCTGGCAAGTCCATTGATGTGTCTCTACGCATGGTTGCTCCGACAAAAGCTGGCCGGTACACTGGGTACTGGCGCTTAAGTACCCCCGACGGCAACCGCTTCGGGCAAAGACTCTGGGTGGATATTAATGTGATGGAACAAGAAGACCCAGCCACCGTTGGTCTTATTTCGAAGGAAAGTCAGGTTGATGCCTCTGAAGTCGTCACCTCGATAGACGATGAATCGTTGGGTAATTCGAAGACTTCGGCTGAGGCACTGACGACTGAAGACTCTCGATGGGCATACGAACTTCAGGTGCTGGCTGATATGGGCTTTACGGATATGCCACGCAACACAGCTTTGCTTACACAGCACAACGGCAACATGGACGCTGTCATTACGGGACTATTGAGCTGAGTGCTTGCGAAGCCGCTCCTATGTGCCACGTTGGAAGCTCCCGGTTATGAGAAAAGTAGAGTATGTCAGTTCGAACTGAATGTGAAAAAATCAGATCAAAATTTGATTCTTATTTCCGGGACTTGGGACTATCCCGGGGTCCCGTCCGGGGACATTTTGTAAGAACGGCCCTTAGTGACTTCAGACTTTAAAGAAAACCCTAAACTGGTAGTTTATCATATGAGTTTGTACTCTGGAACCGTTGCTTCTTGATGCGGTGCTGGGATTATGCCGTATATAAACGCGGGGACTCAACTGGAGTCGCATTCCTTCCACTCGTGTGTGTACCTGACGCCGTTTTCGTATTCCACCACCATGTCCAATTGAGCTCGGCATCAGGTCAGGTGTTCCTGAGCTAACTTCGGTACGCCATCACAGATAGTTCGGTTCCGTAACTGCTACATCCATGTCTTTTCAAATAAGATAAGGCATGTATACCCATTCAGATGCGTGAAAATTGGTCCAAAAAGTCCGATCCCCGTCGTCCGTGCTTCTTCATCATCGCCTATGTTAGTGCTTCCCAATGGATGGTGCCGACGGCTTCCTTATACATGAAGTCCGCTATTGTTTCGATGTCTAACGTCAGTCCGGTCCATTGCTTTTTTAAAATCATCGTTGGAAGTAAAGATGAAGGAAAATGACCACGCAAACGGTGATGATACGACTAACGATACAAGTAGCCTTTCTCCAGAATTAGGTAGTTTGTCGAGAAAAAGTACAGAATACCTAATTCAAATATTTCAGAATGCCTATTTTGACAAGAAAATTTGACTAGGTACCCAAAAAGGTGAAAGTTGTCAAGCCCGTGTGGGAATATGTCTTAAAAATAAGAACAAAACACAAGTACCAAATGCACGCTAATTCGATTACGCGCCACCAAAATTGGGTAGAGCACAGTGTTAAAAACCCTGCGGTCCAGGGTACAGAAAATTACACACATGTACGAACAAAATGCAAGTGCCAAACGCACGCTAACTCGATTACGCGCTATCAAGATTATAACGCTGCGGTCCAGGGTGGGAGTACCTATATTACCAATTTGCTGCTTTATGTAATTTATAAGGGCACGTTTATAATCACCCCCAAAACCATAGAATCACCCCCAAATTACAGTAGAACCCATATTAGCTACGAAAAAACGATCCAAATACACAGCCAGATGTTTTAGAGGAAGGATATAAAAGAACCTGTTCCTTGGTTGTGAAACTTCTTATCGTTTTGCTTATGACCGTTGATACGCTTTTGACTTTAGAGGATCACCTTCCTTTACTTTCGAGTCCTCCATAGGCAAGATTTACGCCTCAAAAGTTTAGTACTTGTAAGTGACTTGGCCTTTTTTCACTTATTACGTCGATATATACTGGTTTTCGCTCTACTAGCTTAAAGCACGCCCGTTCAGCGTAATATGGTGCGTCCTGTTGCGTATACTTCTAATAAATAGCTGGAGCGGTTCAGTCAGAAAAATGGCTACTGTCACTTCAATAGAGTGACCTCACATGATAGCGCACATGTCTCCATGGCGCTCACTGTAAGTCAAGGGGCTGTTGCTAGTGTTGGAATTCGCAGGGTCGACAAATTCGTTGAGATTTTTCGTCGCCCCCGCGACATTGCTCATGAAATATGGTCGCCAGATCTTACGGCAATTGAACTTTGCCCAGAATGGGCAGCATCCACTGAATACTTAGCTACTCCGTTTCTCCTCCCCTGAATTTGCTGCGTTCTACGATCCATGGCACGCCCACACGTTTAGCCCGGATTGCTCGGAAGACACGCGGCATGATATGGCTAAGGTGATCCTCTAAAGTCAAAATGCGTATCGACGGCCATAAGCAAAACGTCAAGAAGCAAGGAACAGGTTCTTTTATATCCTTCCTCTGTTTTTTATTTTTATCGTTTTTTCGTAGC
>MIQA02001763.1:0-42665 GCA_001887855.2 Sclerospora graminicola | reverse complement strand
TCGGCTGGCTGGGAAAATATGAAAAAATCCAGTAGACCAAAAAATCCAGTCAACTTTGAATTAATGTATACAAACCACACAGGCGCTCATAGCCTATCATTTTAAAAACATTTAGCGATAATCGCTCATTCTGCTTTTTCTTGGGTGGCGCTCACATCTACGTTCCAAGACCTTGCCTGCGTAGCTCAATGGTAGAGCCTGAGTCCTTTGTCTCAGAGGTGCCGGTTTGACTCCCGCCGCAGGATTTACACAGTTTGTATTGAGGTATGTGTGGTGAAGTGCTCCAGAAGTTAACAGACTAATGATGATGGATGCTCGCACCGGATTGGCCGAAATGTTACCCTAAGCCGGATGCCCAGACCGGCCAGGAATAAGATGTAATTTGGGACTGCCCGGCACCCTTGTAGGCGGTCGGGCGGTGCCTGGCTGGAAACCAAGTCGGCGGGCGAGGATAGTCGGATAAGCGAGCTGAGCAGACGGAAGGACTATGGAGGTTGGACGGCCGAGGCGCGGATGGCGGACGGCCAAGATGGCGGACTGTTCGTAAGGATGGGGTGGAAGGAGCCCGGAAGAGGAGGATTGTTCTAGTGGAAAGAGTATGCACCGGGATCGTATGAAGGGCTGCCAAGGGACTGCTAGCGTCAGCGGCCGAGGGGCGCGGATGGGTGGCTATCCGGCGGAGCCGGTCGGGTACCATGTACCATTCGGACTGGTACCATATGGGTTCAGTGTACCGGTCGGGTTGGTACCATTTGGGGTTGGTGTACCGGCCGGGTTGGTACCATTTGGGGTTGGTGTACCGGCCGTACCGGTACACAGAGTCGGAGTTAGCCGGGTTGCGTGGGTAAGGTACATGACTGGTCAGGCGTGTTATTTGAGGTAGGTTACACAAAGGGAGTATTGGACATAGGATAAATCAGTATACGTTTCGCTTTCTTAGACACAAGTCGCTTTTATTGGTTCACGGCAGAGGGCTAACAAGGTCCCCTCTTGCTGTTATTGGTTTGCCCGGGAAAGGTTAAGTTAACCCACCGGAAGTCCCCTGACCGGGAGTCGCGGCGACTTCGTATACTCACCTCAAGTCGCCCGTGTTTTGAACACGGTATCAAGTATTGGGAAGTGGTGACATTTGGCCTTCTGTGGATACACATTTTGATTCGCCCTTCATTGTTATTGGTTTAGCTGGCCGATCGATTATTCTCGGTCCAGCCGGTACTATACAAACTTCAAGTGTCCTATTGGTTTAGCTGGCCGATCGCCTATTCTCGGCCCAGCCGGCACTATACAAAGTTCAAGTATATTACCCAACGAGCTCCCCGGTGACGATTTCCGCCCAGGAGCTACCCCTAGTCCTACACTTCATTTCCCTATTGGACGGGTTTACACTTTTCGCCCTAGGGTCCATCAAGAGAGCTAACCACCCAGTACTGACGGGTACACAAGGTGAGCTTTTAACATGCAACATTCGAGCAGTCGCGATCAAGCGGATGGAAGCGACCGATCCAGCCGGCCTCAAGCCGGATCGGATCATGACTCGGATGGACGGAGTACCCCCTCCGGTAGTCAGTCGTCTGGGACCCCGTGGGTGTTCGCGTCTCAGGAAGATTTTCTGATAGCGACTACACCACAATGGTGCGCGTGCCCGGATCTCTTGGTGACCCTGGATATCACCGCGAGTCCCTAGCGGGCGAAAGACCTAAACCTGTCAAATTTGTTGACGATGTTGTGTCGGGTGCATTGGGGGAAGGCATATCGCCCCCAATGCTGCTGAAGATGGAAGGATGCGATGGTCGCCTCGGATTGGGGGAGTTCGAGGTTGACATTAAAGAAGAAGTTACTCCCCTAGAGGCTCCGCCGGGGGCGGATTACGGTACTACCTACTGCAGTGCCGGCCGCTACACGGATGGAGCCGGATCGGACTATGGTGCAAGTCGCCATAGTCCGAGGAAGGATCATGGTTCCGACCATGATCCTAACGAACGAATGCATATTTTGGATATAAAAGAAAAGATAAAAGAAGAAAAAGCGGAAGTCGGATACGACCGGAGTGGGAAGCCGGCCGGATCGGGACCAAGTCGCGATCTGGCCCCCCTACCCCTAAAGAAACCGGATTGGCAGGAATTGGACTATTCGACTTACAAAGGCAAACCGCGATTCGAAGAGGAAGAAGAGAAGCAGGACGGCCTATCGACGGATGTCGACTTGGAGCGTGCTTTCCACCTTCACGAGTTGGGGCAATTCTTGCGGACGGACAAGGTACTAAAAATAACACGGCCGAAGATCATAGGCGGATTGAAAGGTCCCGTCTCTCCCCCAACTCTCTCAGACGGCCACGTGTCCCTCATTAGAGGACTATTCGACCAACTTAAACAAGCCGGCATCAACACCGGCGTGTTTGATCCGAACGAGTTGTTTGATCTGAAGATGGACAAGTTGAAGGAAGCGTCCAGCGCCCTGCACGACCACTTGGTACCGCTAGTGGGTTGCTCGCCGCCGTCGAAAAAGATGACAGCTACGACTGGAGTGGCGCCGTCCACGCCGCCGGCGACAAGCAAACCGGCCGGTATACACTCAGGCTCTTCGCAGTACGAGTCTGCCCCTTCGGAAGCGGACTCATCGGATTCATCGGTGGGTATCACTCGCATGACGCTTGGCCCAAGGGGAGCAGCGCGTGTGGCGACAGCCATGAAACTTGGAGGACGTGAGGATCCGGATACGCCCGAGCGGAAGAACGCCGGCCAGTACAGCGTACAGGCCTGGCGGACAGCGACGGCGGATCCAGAACCGAAGGAGGAAGACGAAGACGCGGATGGACGGATTAAGAAGGAATTCCAATCTGGCAGCCCAGCTGCCCCTCAAGCCGCCCCTCAAGTCGCCCCTCAAGCCGCCCCTCAAGTCGCTACTCAGGTGCCGGATCACCTGCAGAACATGTTTTCGGCGATGATGGAGCGATACTTGGAAGAGCAACGTCGGCTGAGCGCCAGCCGCGGCAGTCCGAAGTCACCGGACCAGCCTGCTCGTCGTGGAACACAGGCCCCCGAACCAGTCCAGTACTATGCGAGGGAGCCGAGTGATGAAGATATGGAGTCGGTGCGGTCCAAGCAAAGTGAACCCCATGCCGCCCCGCCGAGCCGTCAGACAGGTCGCCGGACCGGACGTCGGCCAACGAACAGGAAGCTGTCTCTCAGCGACGTGGATATGGAATCCGTCAGGTCGGCCAAGTACCATTACGATCCGGATGACCTGGATCTGGGGATGTCCCGCCAAGCCCATATGGCTTCGGCCCAAGCGTTTGACGCGGATTCAGGAGCGATCACGAGGGTGCGAATGTCGGCCACGTCCGAGCTGAAAGACTTCACCGGACGCGACGCGGACGTGGACCAGGCCCGAGGATGGTTGAGCAAGACGAAGTCGGCATTTCTCAGAGACCGGACGTCGGACTATGAGAAATGCCTGATCTTCGGGGATTTGATGAAGGGACCAGCGAAACACTGGATCCAACAGCTCAGCCGGGAAACCCGAGGAAATTGGAGGGGATTGGCCGGTGCGTTCGAGGAGCAATACTGCGGAGCTGGAATGTCAGCGGCGCGACAATATTTCCACTCCAAGAAGCGACCGGATGAGACCCCCCTGGAGTATCTCCATCGTTTAAATGTCGCTGGCATGAGAGCGGATATTCCCGTTAAAGAAGATACCAGCCGGTCGGAAGCTGCCCGCGAACACGTGGAACTTTTCATCAGCACGTTGGACGATCGGGAGCTGGCAAACCAGCTGGCGTTACTGGGGGTGAAGAATACGACGGAGCTGGAAGTGACGTTGCGCACGTACCTAAGGGCGAAGAAGCAAGGCCCCAAGGCGGCAGTTGGAACCGGCCGTTTCAAGTCCCGATTTAACGCGGATCAAGGAGGCCGGCCGCCATCTACCAGGACGGCCCGAGCCGTCCGCATGGTCGCCCGAGAGTCAGACGCGACTAGCTCGGAAGAGGAGTATCAGCGATCTGGGGGCGAGTCTGAGGAGGAACAGTATCGGTACCTTTTCTCGGCAGAAGCCAGTCGGCCGTCCAGGCTGCCAGCTGATTCTGGTCAGTCGAAGAGTTTTCCGGCTCGAGCTGACCAGGATTACCCTAAGCGCAAGTGTACCCACTGTGGGTCCATCAAGCATGACGACCGGAGCTGCTGGAAGCGGCTGACGTGCAAGAAGTGCGAGAGGAAGGGACACCCGGCGGAACACTGCCTGTTCACGTGTAAGGCTTGCGGGGAGGTGCATGAGGCGGGACTGTGCCCAATGGAAGAATTTTACAACCTGTTGAAGAAGTGGTACGTCCCGACCAAGCATGCTGGAATGTTGCCGCCCGGAGCGGAAAAGATGTTAAACTAGATCGCTCGCCAGGTTGGAATCTGGTTCGAGCCGAGCGGTCTAGTGTTAGTATCTATGCATATGTCGGTAAAGAGGATAATCAAGAAGCAAAGCAAAGGATAACCGACAATACATGTAAGTTTGACGATTACGTCACCCGGTCCCCGGCCGGTACGGCTGACCCCTTCCTGGTGAGCAGTATACGGACGGATGAGTATTCCCGGTCTGAAGTGCGAATGGAATTGAACTTGTTACCTGGCGAGTCGCGAGGTTATTGGAAGTATCACTCGCCGGATAAATGGTTCAAGCAGGCCAAGGCGGATGGAAAAATCAATAACCAGAAAGCTACCATGTTGTTCGATTCTGGCGCAGAAGTGTCTATCGTAGACACCACCTTTGCTCGTAAGGTGGGGTGTGAGATAGACGAGACGAAGCGGCAGGAATGTATAGGCATTGGAGAGAGTTCGTATATGACCCAAGGAAGGACAAGAGTCAAGATTACGTTAGCTGGGTCGTTGGTATATTACTTTACCGCCTGGGTAGGCAAGTTGGCCGGGCAGGATGCAATTTTGGGCATGGATTTTATGGTCCCGGCCGGTATACGGCTGGACTTATCGCATGGAACATTGACGTTGCCGGACGAGGTACAGATCCAGCTGGCCGGCCGGCGGCCCTTATATGGCGCCTACGTCCAGTTCCTCAAGCTAGGTCAGTTTGTAACGGTGCCAGTGGGAAAGGCGGTGGAAGTAATGTTACGACCGCACGACCGACGGAGTAAGTTATGGCTGACAAGGGGCGAGTGCTGGGTACCATCTGTGGTTAAAGGGAGTGGTCATCTCAACTTCATAAGCGTGACCAACATCTCTGAAAAACCCCTCACCTTGCATGAAGATGTGATTATTGGAATGTGGCTGGCCGAGGATAAAGTGCCCCGCCGGCCGGGCTATGTCACTGTTGGCTCAAGACGCTATATCGAGTGGCAAAACCTGGCTTTTCAGGCAACCACCGATCTGGTCAGCGAAGAGGAAGAATTAGAAGAGGACCAGACTCCGATGGTGGATAAGCCTGAGTACCGGACCCCTACTAAAATATTGACGCGGAACCGGCCGTCGCCGGATCCGGCTGAACGTATTGACCGAAGCTACGCCCCGATCGCGGAACTGGTTTTGCCCACTCGGAGGGAGACGGACGAACGACAGAGTCGGGAGAAAGGACCAAGCAGAGTTGCATATACGGTCAGCCCCGATGACGGTTGTGACGACCGAAGTGAATGCGGATCGGCCCAGCCGGCCGAGCAGAATTCGGAAATAGCCGAATGCGGATCGGCCCAGCCGGCCGAGCAGAATTCGGAAGCGGCCGAAGCCGATCAAGTCTGCATTCATGAAGGGGGCGAACTATATGTTGAAGGCATGGAAGAACAGATGGCGGTGCTACCTGAGGTGACCCCTGCCCCCCAGCAGTCACTATCGACGATCTACAAGTGGGAGACCCGGATGTGAACACCCCGGAGGAGATCAGCAGGTTGAAGGATATTATATGGAAAAGACGACATCTGTTGATTGGACCAGGGAACGCACTTCCTCCGGCCGCCCATGGGGCGGTTTGTGATATCGATGTGGGAGGTGCCAAGCCGGTCGCACAGAGATGCCGAAGAGTCGCCCCCCAGTATCGGGAAAAGCTTTCAGAGCTTATCAAGGGTCTGCTGGCCACCAAGATAATTCAGCCGTCCACCTCGCCATGGGCTTCGCCCATTGTAATTATTTAAGAAGAATGGGTGGATATAAGGTTGTGCATCGATTACCGGCTGGTGAACCGGCTGACTAAGCTGATGATTTATCCGATGCCGCTGATAAACGACCTGCTGGAGGACCTGGATAAAGTTTTGTGGTATTGCTCATTGGACATGGCTAGTGGATTCTGGGTGGTCTCTATGACCGATCGTGCACGGGAGATCTCTGCATTCGTGACGCCTTTCGGGTTGTTCGAGTGGAACCGGATGCCGTTCGGTCTGAAGAATGCTCCGCAGATTTATCAACGGTTGATAGATAACGCGCTGTACGGACACTTCAAGATCAAGGCGGATCAAGATCCGGCTCTGGTCGGGGATGTGTTTGCCGAAGGTGACCCGGACCCCGACCCAAAACCTTCAGTTTGGGGCGGCGGTCTTACATTGATGACATTCTCGTTACGGCAACTACCTGGGATTTATTGTGTGACAAAGTGGAGAAGTTGATGATTACGTGTGAAAAGTGGAATCTTTCGATTAGTGTGGTTAAGAGTTTCTGGGGAAAGACTAAGGTGACCTATCTGGGTCATCAAGTGTCGATTGCCGGATTGGAGGCTAACCCGAAGGATTTGGAGTCCTTGAGTAATCTGCCTTTCCCGCGATCCCTAAAGGCTATGCAATCCTTTTTGGGCAGCCTGAATTATTACAGTCGGTTCATCGAGGATTTTGCAGTCTATGCGGCGGTCTTGTATGAGTTGCGGGAGGTGGATTACCATAAGTTGAGAGAGCAGGATAGGCAAGCGGAGACGCAGGCCGGGCCGGCAATTTCAGCCAATGAGGAAGCGCCCTTTTCGGTTATTTCAGCCAATGGGGAAGCGCCCTCCTCAGGTATTTCAGCCAATGAGGAAGCGCCCTTTTCGGGTAGTTCAGCCAATGGGGAAGCGCCCTTGTCTGCCCAGACAAGCGACCGGCCGCCGGACCCCGGCGCGGCCGGCCCGGACGACCATATGACCCGAGCGATGGTGGCTTTTGGCATGTTAAAGGCGAAGATGGCGACCACACCGGTCTTGAAACATTTCGATGTTAATAAGACTCCGGTGGTCATCATCTACGCTAACAAGTGGGCCATCTCGGCCGCTCTCGTGCAAGATCATGATGGAGTGTACTGTCCCGTGACCTTCACCAGCCGGACCTTGAAAGTTAATGAAGTTAATTATGGGTTGGTGGATAAGGAAGTTCTGGCTCTATTACGGATCTTGGATGTGTGTTATACTATGCTGGTGTCTCGGCCTATCAAAGTACTATCCAGACGGTCGACCCTATCGTGGCTCCTGACGGCGAATGGAATTGATGGCCGGCTGGGGAGATGGGCGGCTCTGTTGTCTCAGTGGTCCCTCGAAGTTATTAAGTGTACTAAGGGGGAAGAGGAAATACTGGGCACACTGGCTGCCAGCATTACCCCCAGGGCAGAAGTGGAGGAAGCCCTGATAGCGATCGCACCTCGGAAGCAGCCTCGACAAACTATCGTGTTGCCGCCGCCAACAGTGGGACCCACGGAGGAACTAATGGTTTTGAGTTTCGATGGGTCGGCGAGTGTAAAGAAAGGGGTCGGGGCCTATAGTGCCATTTTGTGGAAGCTGCCCGAATGGAAGGCGATCGCGGCCGCCTCGGATTTCACGCCTGGCATCACGGTGAACGAAGCGGAGTATAGGGGATTGCTGCTTTCCTGGATTTGTTGGCTGGCCGGACACAGGGGCGGATCATCATATGCGGTGATTCCAACCTAGTGATCCGGCAAATCACCGGAGAGATAGATTGCAAGGCGCCGCGGCTGAGACTGTTAAATGATCGGGTTATGTCCGCCTTGCGGAGATGGCCGGAACACGAATTGCTGCACGTCAAACGAGACTGGAATAAGAGCGCGGATCACTTGGCTACGCTGGCCATGCGCGACAACGTGGGGGTAACGGTTTCCGATCCGGCTCTGTTATCAGACCTGACGGAGATCAACCGGTTGCCCGAGATCATCCGTCCAGCCAACATGGAGGAGACAATCCGGGTGAACGCCGTTACCCGATCGCAGAAGCGTCGTTCTTCGGCCGATGGCCCATTATCCCCCGAAACAATGACCGAGGGGATAGTTCAACAGTTGCGAGCAGAGCGGATTCTCCAAGCGCAGAACGAGGAAGCGTGGATAGTGGATCTCAAGGCGTACCTTAACGGAGAAGTGAATAAACTGACCGCCGAACAAGCTAAGGAATGTTTCAAGTTGGCCCCGGATTACGAAGTGGACGAAAACGGGCTACTGTTCTTCTACCGAGACGCCGACCAGCCGGAGATCGAGAGAGATAGATCAGCTCGGCTAGTCATACCCGCTACTCTACAGCCGGATATTCTCCATCACTACCATGTGAGCTTGGAAGGGGGGCATCAGGGCATCGGCCGGACATATCACAAGGTCAAGACACATTTCCACTGGCGGGGGCTCTACCGCAGCGTACAAGCCTATGTGGGAAGTTGTCCGGACTGTGAAACAGGGAAAGGCCGGCCGACCATTAGAGGACGGTCGCCTGGAAACATACAGGCCACTTATCCTTTTCAAGTTATCGCGATGGACCATATCCCGTCCTTACCCAAATCTCGAAATGGGTATACGGAGCTGCTGATCTGGACGGATTTGTTTACCGGGCTGGTTATAGCAAAGGCTAGTTCCACCCGTACTGCCCAACAGGTTGCGCAAAGTTACGAAGAATGTGTGTTCAGGCGTTTCGGGGCGAGCGAGGTCATCCGGCACGATAGGGAGCCCGGATTTATGGCAGACGGATTCCGAGCTTTCAATAAGATCCTAGGACAGAAGCAGAGCGCCACTATGGCTTACCGCCCGCAGGCGAATGGAAAGGCTGAAAGGATGGTCCAGACCCTAACCAGAGCCCTCAAGATGTACGTGGTGGAGGCGGACCAATGCGACTGGGACGAATATGCCGAGAGACTGGTTTTTGCTCTCAACTCGTCGTACGACCGGGTAAGGGGCGACACCCCTTTTTATCTGGCTTACGGATGGGATCCCCGATCCACTTTGGAAGCCGCCATACCAATAGGGTGCACCAGAAGCCGGGACAGAGACGCTCGCCGCTGGAGGATGGGAGTGCAGCGCCACTACTCACTGGCGAGGGAACAAGTAAACGAACGTCTCCGACAAGCAATCAAGGATCGCGCCGACCAAAACAACGACCGCGCCGGAGAACACGGCATTGAGCCCGGCTCCCGGGTGTGGCTGTATCTGGATCGGGTCAAGGAAGGCTATGCGCGGAAGCTGGCGCATATGTGGCATGGCCCCTTCCGAGTGGCAGAACTGGTCGGGGATCATGCAGTTAAGCTGGTCACGGCCGGTACGGAATACAGCGTTTTCCCGATAGTACATGTCTCCAAGTTGAAGTTGGCGAAGCACTTCCCGGACCGCCCGAATATACGCCTTGCAGGGGAAAATGACCGGTTAGATTTCGATGAAGCTCTGCTGCCGGAAGACAGTTGGGACAAGCCGTTAGACCCGGACGAGTACGAGGTAGAAGAAATTTTGGACGTCCGGAACGGACGGAAAACCCGGTTTGGGCGGATTCACAGGGAGTTTCTCGTGCAGTGGAAAAATTGTGAGGAGCAGTCGTGGGTGGACGAGCTAGACTTAAATTGCGGAGCTCTAATGAGGGAGTTCGACCGCCGGCGGACTAGCCGGAATCGCTTCGGGGTTATGCAGACCCACGAAGAAGGTGGGACAGAGAACTAGTCCACCCAGCCCCAGGGCAACAGGCACGGCCGGACCAGATAACACCACTCAGCCGAGTAATCGGTGGATGGAGCTAGTCGGGTCCGATCGGTCTTTGTTTCGGAGTTATCTTCGAATCAGTATGGTGCCGGATGGAAGGGTTTTCCGGAGTTCTCTTCGATTCAGTATGGTGCCGGATGGAGTGGTTTTCCGGAGTTGTCTTCGATTCAGTATGGTGCCGGATGGAATGGTTTTCCGGAGTTGTCTTCGATTCATTATGGTGCCGGATGGAATGGTTTTCCGGAGTTGTCTTCGATTCAGTATGGTGCCGGATGGAATGGTTTTCCGGAGTTGTCTTCGATTCAGTATGGTGCCGGATGGGAGAAGTCAGACGAAGAAGATGAGCAAGCGGTTTCTTACGTAAAAAATGGAAAGAAAAGTGTATTATCGAGGTTAACAGCCAGTAACAAATAAAGAAGACGATGTATGCAAGGCTAGCCTCGGGGACACCCTTGACGAACCTCAGCGAAACTTGTTCCGGAGTCGGGGTATGTGGAGGCCAGGGTGACGATCGGGATCCTGCCGAAACTGGTTACGCCATGGATCTTGTTGGTCGAGCGCATCGAGAGAAGCTTGGAGAGTGGGAGCCTGACACTTGCCCAAACCTGGATACCAAGTCCCGCCTTCGGCCGAGATCCCGCTCTTCTCCACGCGGCGGTTGGCCAGATGTAGCATGATCGGGTGGAGGAAAATGTCCAGGTCGCAGTGGCCGCGTTGGATTCCATCGACCACGAAATTGCAGACCTTAGCCCAGCCTTCAGTCACGCGTTTTCGACGGTTCTTGCGGTCGATCCAGTACTTGGCTAGCTCGGGAGATTCGCGCCCGGCGGCAACAGAAATGCAAAGGTGATGAGTTGACTCCCAGATGGATTGTCCATGCCGGGAGAGGTACTCCTTGCAGACTTCCCGCAATTCCGCGAACCAGCCAGCACGAGGCAGGCCGATGTCCGGCATCTCTGTCGCCAGTATGGCCCAAGGTTCCTGTGACAGAATTGCGTTCAGCGGCCCAATCGCCACAAGCTTGGCATTCCAGTCCTCGGCCTTGGGCACGGCGAGGGCCGGTGGGAATATCCACAGCGGCGGACGAGTCAACGACTTGGTGACCAAGGCGCCAGTGAGGTCTTGGACACGCAGACCTTCTAACTGCACCTTTGACCAAGGGACCGCCGCGGCCAGTTCGAGGGCCGTCATGACCTTCCGGCGGGGAATCCACAACGGAGGAGACTCCTCCGAGGATTCCTTGGACTCGTTCTTGTCGAAGGCGAAGGGGTCTGGGGAAGGTAATTCCTCGAGGTCCTCGGTGGTAGCCTCGTCAGAATCCGACCCCGATAGGCCAGACGCTTCTCCTCCATCAGGAGAGGCGGTGGATGGGCCTTGGGGGTCATGAGGGGAAACGCCAAGGAGAGCCGGAGTAGTCGGAGCCTTCGACGAAGATCTGGCAGCGCGAGAACGACGGGGGGACTTTCCTGAAGCCGGTGGAGCCGACATCGAAGTGGGCCTAGGACCCGGCCCGCTCTCCCCATGGACTAGAGCCGCGCTCACCGGCGCGGCGGACCGTTTGGGCCGTTTGGCTGCCACGGGGCCTTGAAACGACGCAACCCGACTGGATCGGCGCTTGCCTTTGTGCCCAGGCGGATCTTCAGTGGACAGGGGAGAAGCCGCCTGCTGGTTGACTGGCGCTGGCGGCGGGTTAGGGTCCTGGGTAGTATTCCAAATCCGTAAGCGAGAAACTTTTCCCGTATCACCAGTCGCTGGACCGGGGGCGGGAGTTCCCGCGTCAGATGTCTGAACGGCCGCGGTGGAATTAGCAGCTGACGGAAGAAGGGGCGTGGCGGAAGCGGCCTGACCAGGGTCCCGCGGACAGGCCAATTCAAGGAGGTGCCTGATAGCCTCCCGGATGGGAGCAGGACCCTTCATGAGACCTCTCACCCGGGATGCCGAAGCTGCTAGACGAGCCCGATCTTCCTGGAGAGAAGAAAAGCAATCCGCACGCTCTTCCGCAAGCCGAGTGAATGCCTCCCGGGCGTCACACACTCCCGATTGGGTTTCAGCGTATGCGGCCTCAAGCTCCCGGACCCGGCGCTTAAGGTCGGCCGATGCATCGGCCGATTGGTATAACGCCTTCTGGTACTTGGTTAGCTTCTTAGCAAGACGGATCCGGCGAACCTCCAACTTGCCCAGTTCCTGCTGCGCACCTTCCAACCGTTGGGAGAGCTTGATATAGCCGTCGTAGCGCGTCGTCAACTCACGCGCAGTCTGGAAAGACTCGATCATCAAGACACGGAGGTTCATGACGTTTTGGTCTAAGAGCATACACGGAGTGAATGAGTGGGAGGCGAACCAGAACAAACGGAAGGTACTTACTTTGGATTTTCAAGGCAGCCATGACTTTCTGGTTTTGGACACGCTGTGAGTCCGACTGTTGTCGGAGGCGATCTCTCGCTTGAAGAAGGTCGGCGTTCTCGTTTTCCAGCTGGCCAATCCGGTCGCGAGACTGGAAAGTCGCTAGGACTTCCCGGACCCGAGATTCGTCTGCTTGCTGGCTAGCCAGCCGGGCGGTCGCAGCTAAATCGGTGTTCGCTTGCTCTAGACTGGCCACGCGAGCGGTCAACGCAGCGACTTGAGCTTGCAGAGCGGCCAGGTCAGGTTGCCCGGGGCGATGCTCTGGGCCGGCCTGATGAGCATCCGGTCCTACGGCCGATAGCTGGGTATTGACCGGGGAGTGGCCCGGCACAGGAGCAATGGGGGCGTTGTTACGATCAGACATAGAGGCGTTGAAAATCGAAGTGTGGGAAATGTGATGAGCGCGTGCCTCAACCGTTGTGCGGCTGCGACAAGGCTCAGGGGCGGCTGTGGTGAAGTGCTCCAGAAGTTAACGGACTAATGATGATGGATGCTCGCACCGGATTGGCCGAAATGTTACCCTAAGCCGGATGCCCAGACCGGCCAGGAATAAGATGTAATTTGGGACTGCCCGGCACCCTGGTAGGCGGTCGGGCGGTGCCTGGCTGGAAACCAAGTCGGCGGGCGAGGATAGTCGGATAAGTGGGCTGAGCAGACGGCAGGACTATGGAGGTTTGACGGCCGAGGCGCGGATGGCGGACGGCCAAGATGGCGGACTGTTCGTAAGGATGGAGTGGAAGGAGCCCGGAAGAAGAGGATTGTTCTAGTGGAAAGAGTATGCACCGGGATCGTAGGAAGGGCTGCCAAGGGACTGCTAGCGTCAGCGGCCGAGGGGCGCGGATGGGTGGCTATCCGGCCGAGCCGGTCGGGTACAATGTACCATTCGGACTGGTACCATATGGGTTCAGTGTACCGGCCGGGTTGGTACCATTTGGGGTTGGTGTACCGGCCGTACCGGTACACAGAGTCGGAGTTAGCCGGGTTGCGTGGGTAAGGTACATGACTGGTCAGGCGTGTTATTTGAGGTAGGTTACACAAAGGGAGTATTGGACATAGGATAAATCAGTATACGTTTCGCTTTCTTAGACGCAAGTCGCTTTTATTGGTTCACGGCAGAGGGCTAACAAGGTCCCCTCTTGCTGTTATTGGTTTGCCCGGGGAAGGTTAAGTTAACCCACCGGAAGTCCCCTGACCGGGAGTCGCGGCGACTTCGTATACTCACCTCAAGTCGCCCGTGTTTTGAACACGGTATCAAGTATTGGGAAGTGGTGACATTTGGCCTTCTGTGGATACACATTTGGATTCGCCCTTCATTGTTATTGGTTTAGCTGGCCGATCGATTATTCTCGGTCCAGCCGGTACTATACAAACTTCAAGTGTCCTATTGGTTTAGCTGGCCGATCGACTATTCTCGGCCCAGCCGGCACTATACAAAGTTCAAGTATATTACCCAACGAGCTCCCCGGTGACGATTTCCGCCCAGGAGCTACCCCTAGTCCTACACTTCATCTCCCTATTGGACGGATTTACACTTTTCGCCCTAGGGTCCATCAAGAGAGCTAACCACCCAGTACTGACGGGTACACAAGGTGAGCTTTTAACATGCAACATTCGAGCAGTCGCGATCAAGCGGATGGAAGCGACCGATCCAGCCGGCCTCAAGCCGGATCGGATCATGACTCGGATGGACGGAGTACCCCCTCCGGTAGTCAGTCGTCTGGGACCCCCGTGGGTGTTCGCGTCTCAGGAAGATTTTCTGAGAGCGACTACACCACACTTTTCCGCGGTCATTGAAGACCATGCAATCCTTTTTGGGCAGCCTGAATTACTACAGTCGGTTCATTGAGGATTTCGCGGTCTATGCCGCCGTTTTGTATGAGTTACGGGAGGTGGACTACCACAAGCTGAGAGAGCAGGATCGGCAAGGAGAAATTCTAACCAAGCCAGCAATATCAGCCAATGATATGCTTTCTGGTTCAACAATATCAGCCAATGATATGTTGCCCGGGTCAGTAATTTCCACCAATGATATGCTGCCCGGGTCAAGTATTTCGGCCAATGAGATGCCACCCGCGTCCATCCAGACAGGCAGCCGGCTGCCCAATTCCAGCGCTGCCGGGCCGGATGACCACATAAACAGGGCGATGGTGGCCTTTGGTATGCTGAAAGCAAAGATGGCGACCACACCAGTCCTGAAGCCTTTCGATGTTTATAAAGTGCCTGTGGTAACAAGTGAGCTATCTCAGCTGCCCTTGTGCAGGATCACGACGGAGTGTATTGTCCTGTGACGTTCACTTGACGGACTCTGAAGGCTAAAGAAGTTAACTCTGGGCTGGTGGATAAAGAAGTTTTGGCTATACTACAGATCTTGGATGTGTGCTATACTATGCTGGTGTCTCAACCCATTTAAATATTATCCAGACGGTCGACCTTGTCATGGCTTCTTACGGCAAATGGAATTGATGGCCGGCTAGGTAGATGGGCGGCGTTGTTGTCTCAGTGGTCTCTAGAAGTAATCAAGGCACCAAAAGAAAAGAGGAGATACTGGCCACGTTAGTGGCCAGCATCACCCCATGGGCAGAAGTGGAGGAGGCGCTGATAGCCATAGCGTCTCGAAATCAGCCACGACAATCGATCACACTACCGCCACCAACTGTGGGACCGACAGAAGAACTGATGGTTCTGAGCTTTGACGGGTCGGCAAGCCTAAAAAAGGGAGTAGGCGCCTATAGTGCCATCCTATGGAAGCAGCCTGGTGGAAAGTGGTCGCAACTGCTTCTGGATTTCACGCCTGGCATAACAGAAAATGGGGCAGAATACCGAGGATTACAGATTTTCCTAGATCTGCTGACTGGCCGGACGCAGGGGCGGATTATCATATACGGTGACTCAAAGCTGGTGATCCGGCAAATCACTGGAGAGATAGACTGCAAGGCTCCTCGACTAAGATATTTGATTGATCGGGTTATGTCCGCCTTGCGGAAGTGGCCAGAACATGAACGGTTACATGTTAAAAGAGACTGGAATAAGAGTGCAGATCACCTGACCACGCTGGCTATGCGTGACCAAGTAGGGGTCACGGCTTCCGATCCGAGCTTGTTATCAGATCTGGCAGAGATCAACCGCTGCCCAAACTTATCCATCCTGCCAAAATTGAGGAGGTAACCAGGATGAATGCCGTCACCCGGTCGCAAAATCACCGTTTTCTGGTCTCTGGATCACCATCTACAGAAGTAATGAGCAAAGGGATAGTGCAACAGTTGCGGGCAGACCGGATCCTCCAAGCGCAAGATGAAGAGAAGTGGATAGTGGATTTCAAAGCATACTTGAAAGGGGAAGTGGAGAAACCAAGTGCCGAACAAGCTAAGGAGTGCTTTAAGCTAGCCCCAGATTACGAAGTGGATGAAAACGGGTTGTTGTTTTTCTACCGATATGCTGACCAGCCCAAAATTGAGAGGGAGAACTGGTCGTACCGACTACCTTGCAAACGGATATCCTCCACCACTATCACGTAAGTTTGGAAGGGGGACATCAAGGCATTGGCCGGAACTATCAAAAAATCAAGGCGCATTTCCACTGGCTAGGTCTCTATCGCAGTGTGCAGGCTTATGTGGGAAGTTATCCGGCTTGTGAGACCGGGAAGTTTCGGCCTACCATTAGAGGCCGGTCACCTGGAAATATACAGGCCACCTATCCTTTCCAAGTCATTGCAATATATCCCATCCTTGCCAATATCTCGAAATGAATACACAGAGCTGTTGATCTGGATGGATTTGTTTACCGGGCTGGTGATTGCAAAAGTCAGTTCAACCCGTACCGCGCAACAGGTATCTCATAGTTATAAGGAATGCGTGTTTAGACGTTTCGGGGCAAGCGATGTCATCCGGCATGATAGGAAACCTGTATTTATGGGGGACGTATTCCGAGCCTTCAACAAGATTCTGGGACAAAAACAAAGCGCGACCATGGCTTACCGCTTTCAAGCGAACGGGAGGCTGAAACAGTGGTCCAAACGCTGGCTAGATCACTCAAGATGTATGTAGTGGAGTCGGATCAGCACGACTGGATGAATACGCAGAGAGACTTGTTTTCGCCATAATTCGTCGTACTATCGGGTAAGGGAGACGCCCCTTTCTTTCTGGCTTATGGATGGGGATGCTCGATCCACCTTTGAAGCTGTCATCCCAATAGGGTGTATTAGAAGCCGTGACAGAGACGCCCGTCGCTGGGGGATGGGGGTGAAGCGTTATTATTCGCTGGCACGAGAACAAGTAAACGAACGCCTCCGGCAAGCAATCCAGGACCGCGCAGACTAGAACAAGGACCAAGTCAAGGAGCATGGTATAGGGTTGGGCTTCCAGGTATGGTTGTATCTGGACCCAGTCAAGGAAGGCTATGCGCGGAAGCTAGCCCATATGTGGCATGGTCCTTTCTGAGTGGCGGAGCTTGTCGGGGAGCACGCGATCAAGCTAGTTACGACAGGCACTGATTACAACGTTTTCCCGATAGAGCACGTTTCGAAGCTGAAGCTGGTGAAAACACTTCCCGGACCACCCAAGTACGCGTCTGGTTGTGGAAAGCGATCGGTTCGACTTTGACGAAGCCCTGCTGCCAGACGACAGCTTGGCCAATTCGCTGGATCCGGATGAGTACGAACTAGAGAAGATTTTGGATGTTCGAAACGGACGGAGACCCATGTTTAGGCGGATTCACAGAGATTTCTGGTGCACTGGAAAAACTACAAAGAACGGTCGTGGGTGGAAGGGCTGGACCTAGATTGTGGGGTCTTTGACGAGGGAATTCGACCGCCGACGAGCGAGCCGGAACCGTTTCGAGGTCATGCAGAACCATGAAGAATGTGGGGAGGAGCCAGAAAACTAGGCCATCCGGCTGCCGGGCAGCGGGTACGGCCAGATTAAGCGATAGTAATCGATCAATCAAACGGTTGATAGGAACTAGTGAAGTCGAAAATGGGCCAATCGGGTGCTATATTGATTTTGGAGTAGGCATGGTGCTGGATTAAAAACCTTTTGGAGTCAGCATGAGTGGCGAAGCTGGATGAGTGTTCGGGTTATGGAGAAGAAAAGGTGGTTTCGATGTAGATAACGAAAGGAACGATGTATTAGTGGGGGAAAGCCAATGGATGGATGGAGAAGTGGAATTAGCTAGAATGAGAAAAATTAAACTGGCCCTGCAAGTCATCCCTGGCGAGTGCGGCGGAATTTGTTCCGAAGTCGGGACATGCTGAGGCCAGGGTGGTGGTACGGGTCCCGCCGGTACTGGTTACGCTAAGGATCCTGTTGGTCAATTTCGGCGAGTAAGGCTTGGAGGGTGGTAGCGCGACGGGGTTTACCCAATCCTGGATACCAGGTCCCGCACTGAGCCGGATTCCCGCTTTTCTCCACCCGGCGGGTGGCCAGGTGTAGCATGATAGGATGAAGGAATGTTTCCAGGTCACAGTGGCCGAGTCGGATGCCGTCGACGACGAGGGTGCATAACTTGGTCCAGCCCTCAGCCGCTCGATTTCAACGCTGCTTACGGTCGGCTCGGTATCTGGCCAGAGCGGGAGCATCACGTCCGGCTTCGGCGGAAATAAAGAGGTGATGGGTGGACTACCAGATGGATTGGACATGCCGGGAGAGATACCCCTCACCGGCATTACGGAGATCAGCGAGCCAGCCGACACGGGGCAAGCCCATTTCCGGCATATCCGTCGCCAATACGGTCCATGGCTTGAGAGACAGGATCGCATTTAGCGGGCCCAACTTGACTAGGCCAGGACGCCACTCGGTAATTTTAGGTCCTTTTGGGGCCGGTGGAAACACCCACAAGGGTGGACGGGACAAATCTCGAGCGACGTAGGCACCGGTGAGGTCTGCAATGCGCAATCCCTCCAGTTGCACCTTGGACCAGGGGTGAGCCGTCCGCGCGGCGCTGCATTAGGTCAGAGACCACTTGCCGGGCGTCATCCACGTTTGACTGAGCCTTCGAATGCGCGACTTCAAACTCCTGGATTTGACGGTGAAGTCCGGGCAGCGCAGATGCCGACCGTTCCAGTGCTTTCTGATACTTCGCCAGCCTCTTCGCGAGACGGATACGGTGGTTCACCAGCTGACCCAGGCTCACTTGCGAGCTCTCCAGTCGCTGGGAGAGGCGGATGTACCTCTCATAGTGCTCCGTCACCTAACGGGAAGCATGGGAAGACTCAAGCATCAGAATATGATGGTACATGACTCTCTGTTCTGTGAAAGCATATATGGTGAGTATTGGAAAACGATCCCGAATAAGCGAGGATGCACTTACTTTGGGAGACCGAGGCGGTTGTCGCTTTCTGATACAAGATGCGCAGCGAATCAATATACTCGGACAGCTGCTTGTACCGATCCCTCTCTTGGATGAGATCGGCCTTCTCACTCTCCAGTTGGTTGATGTGGCTTTGGAATTGGAGGGCGGCCAGTACCTCCCGGACTCGGGCTTTGTCTGCCCGTTGATCAGCCAATCGTGCGGTCAGAGACAACTCAGTGTTCGCCATCTCCAGGCTAGCTACCTGAGCGGTCAAGGCAGTGATTTGGGTTTTCAGGGTAGCCACCTTGGGCTGCCCTGGTCGACGACCGATGCCAACAGACCGGGCGCTTAACCAGCCTACCGGGGGCCTCGCTGGCCTCGGGAAATATCCCAACGATGAGTTAGTGTGGGTATCGTCGTGACCAGATATATGAACAGCGGAGGAGTCGAAGTGCGAGATGCGCAGTGAGATCGTGCCTCAACCGTTGTGCGGCTGCGATACGTCTCAGTCAATATGGGCCTCGAGTGGCCCGTTTGGCCACAAGTCTTGCATGCCCTCTCACTTCCTGTGTTTGCCCATGACGCCTTTTTTTCGTCTAGTTTTGCAGGACGACCTTGAGGCCTTTTCAGGCGAGGAGGAAGAAGACTATCGGGAGCCAAACCAGATAGCGAGTCCGGTTTGTATCCACACTCATACACAAGAATTTTTCTCCCTTGCATCGTAGGTACGCTCGGGTCCTATCACGATCGGTGCTGTAGCTAACCCGCTGGGTTTACGCATGATGTCGAGCCGCATTGATCGCATCTTCAAAGGAGTCGTAAACTTGACCGACCGACAAAGGAGGCAAGCGGTTTAGAGGAGTAGTTATTGGGTGTATTTAGCGTTCCAGCGAATGGAAGTAGTTAAGATCTGGCTCGAAGATCTGAGCGATGTTCTTGACGGTTTAAATGTTCGGGTCATCTCGTCATGAGGCGTAAAACCCTAACAGAATGGTGGATTCCTGAAAAAAAAAGTGGGGTCTGGGAATTTTTGGTGGAAACCGTGGGAATGTGGTGAAGTGACTTGGAAATTAACGGGCTAATGAGATGTGAATGCATTCACCTGATTGGGGGAAATGTTGGTCCTAGCCAGCTGTCCGGACCGACCAACATGGGACGTGGGTTAGTAGCTGCCGGATGTATTCTCTGGCGGCAGAAGGGTGCCAGGCACGGAATCGATCCAGGTAGGCGTAATCAAGGGACTAGTAACCGGGCTAACCAGAGGTGGACCGGATGGCTGCCGATGATGGATAACCGAGGGACGGATGGTCTGAAGGATGTACGTGCCTGAAGAAAACCGGACCTTTGTGGACGCCAGAGGTGGACGCTAAGCTGCCCAAGAAGAGCTGACGTCAGCGGCTAAGCGGGCCTAGGTGGATGGCTATTCAGGTGAAGCCGGATGGATTTGGTGTACGAAACACCGAAGGGCATCCAGGCGAGCCGGATGGTTTTAGTGTGCAGTACACCAAAGAGCATACAGCTGGAGCCGGATGGTTCTGGTAACGGCACACAAAAGAGCATCCAGCTGGAACCGGATGGTTTTGGTGTGCGCTACACAAAAGAGATCCAGGTGCTATTTCAGGTAAGACACATAGCTATCCTGCCGGGCTATTTGGGGTAGGTTACATAAAAGGGAGTATTGGAGATAGGGATAAAAATCAGTATACGTTTCGCTTTTTAAGACACAAGTCGATTTCATTGGTTCAGAGCAGAGGGCTAACAATGTCCCCTCTTGCTGCTATTGGTTTGCCCGGGGAAGGTTAAAGCAACTCACCGGAAGTCCCCTGACCGAGAGTCGCCGCGTCGTGTATGGTCAACTCAAGTCGCCCGTGTTTTAAACACGGTATATCATCATTGGATAACATTTTGGCTACTGTGGAAGATTGTGGAGTTTCATTTGGATTCCCTATTACTTACACGACTGAATTTTACCCCTTTATTATCTTTGGTTTAGCTGACCGATTGATTATTCTCGGCCCAGCCATCGCAGTATAAAAACTTCAAGTATATTGCCAATCCTGCTCCCCGGTGAAGATTTCCGCCCAGGTGCTACCTTTAGTTCTAACCCTCGTTTCCATATTCGACGAGCTTTTAAGTTTTCACCCTAGGGTCCATCAAGAGATAGCGCAACCGCCAGTGCTGACGGGTATACAAGGTGAGCTTTTCGAACATAGATCATCCAAGTCGTCACGACCAAGGTGATGGGAGTGACCGATCCAGACGGCTGGATGCCGGATCGGATCAAGACCTGGATGGACGGAGTACTCCCTCTGCTAGTCAGTCATCTGGGCCCCCCGTGGGTGTTCGCATCTCAGAAGGAATTTCTGAAAGCGACTACACCACAGGAACCTGTGTAATAACACAAACTTTTAACATAGAATCCACGGACTATTTTTGTCGGTCCTGCAATCCCAGCCCCTACTCTTAGTTATAATAATAATAATAATAAATAATAATAATAATAATAATAATAATAATAATAATATAATAATAATGATAATGATAATGAATAATAATAATATAATAGGGAATGCCATAGCCTAGCCCCTCTAATTTGATTTTGATTGGTCAAAAAACAGCTTAGCGAAATTCGAATCACGAATTTTCTCATTTCTGTACGTGACGATTTGTTACATACATTATGTCAACTGCTCGGAATTGAAAAAAGATATGTAAAATGTGCTACGAAGACAGAAAAATGTTCTTGTGGTTAGATTAATGGTATTAATATCTTGATGTGAATCCAGACGGCATCTAGTGCTGTTGAGCATTTGGTCCGGTGGGGTGTCATTTCTCAACCGCGTTCATGCCTATCGCTAATGAAGTGATAGGGTGCAATCATTCAAACGAAAATAAGTTTCATCATTAGCGCGTCCCTTAAAAAACAACGTCAACGTGAAACTCCAATCAAGTTGAAGCCGTCAATGAAATTTCTGCTTCCACTAAAGGCGACACCAAGATTTCTTATGTGAATTTCTGATGCTCATTTCCATCCCACAATGCTCCGTCAGGATTTCCTTCTTCTGCTGTTATCAATGACAATTTTCCCATGAACGATACCAATTTAAGTGGCGTTAAGTGTAGTTTTGAGTGCGTGACTGCAGACAAATCGTCGTCAAGAGCTGCCGTGGCATCATCGATGTTGGCCGTCTGTGCCCAGCCTCACCATCAGTCCGGTGCTCCTACCCCTTTCACTTAAAATGACTAGAAAAAGACACGTCAAAGACATAAAAGAGGGCAAAAAGATACCCATGGGACCAAAAAGACCAAAGTATCTCGTGAACGCCAAATGAAGATAAATGCAGCGTCTAGCGATGTCGAAAGGCAACTAAAGTTAGAAGTGCTCTTTATTCGTACGCATGTGCTGGAAGTGCAAGCGACATTGAAAGATCAAGTCAATTTCTTACAAGCGCAACTATCCCAGCAACAACAAGCGTCTCATTTGTCCCATTTTGTGGAGGAGAGTGTCCAAAAGGTCGAAGAAATAAGAAATTGAAAGTAACTAAGGTCGAAGAAATGAGCTCGGGAGCAAAATCCAATCCAGGTGCGACATCCACGACCCCTCTTTTGTCATTCAACTCGGATTTGCTCCCATTCCAGGCAGAAGTGTTGCAAAATGACGTGATTCCACTGAGAATACGTGAACCTGGGCGAAACTCCACAAGAAACGTAGCGAAAAGAGACTGGACCTGCTAAAATCCAACCACCAGTCTCCACGTACGAAAATAGGTAATCCACCATAAAACAGTAATCCACACAAACCGTAAACTTGTTAATGTCCACTTGTTGTCTAGCGTTCCTCGGGAGTGCAGTGCCAGTCGTCGATCAGTACGACGGCGCTGACTCCTATCCGAGTGTTTTTTAGTGTTTAAAAGTAAAAGCGATATATATTATATAGTTATAAAAAGTTGTCGTGTCGAAATTACTTTTAACCTATATTAAACTATGCTAATATGCGTCATGGCGGTTTCGCAGAATTTTCATCCATTTTCGTGGTTCATCGAAAAGACACAAAATTCAACACTCCTTCCGCTACCGCCACCGCTGCATGTATTGCGTAGCCTTCAATATAGTTGTCGTAAAACCATGCATAAATCGAAAATATAATAATGTTCATATCCGTTCGAAATTACTTCAGTCCAATTTGCCCTCTTAGTTTATCGATTCTGGGCGCGGCCGGATTTTTCGTAAAGAGATCTGCAACCATATCCACAGTGCCAACCGGTTCTGGGTGCACTCGTCCTTTTTGAACGTAATCCTTCAAAAGCTTGAGCTTGACATCAACATGTTTCGTGCTTGCCGCACTCACTTCACTCTGCAATTGTTTCATCGTAACCATGTTGTCAAGTTTTAGGGCGATCGGCGTTTTAGCACGCACACCGACCTCCTCGAAAATTTCACGTATACCCGGCACTTCTCTTCCACATCCCGCTGCAGCCACAAACTCTGCTTCAGCCGTAGACAACGCAACAGTGCTCTGCTTTTTGCACTTCCAGCCAGCAATAACTCCATTCACAATAATCACACTCGCACTGACACATTTTCGGTCCACCTTGTCGGCTGCAAAATCAGCATCGCTGTAGCCGACAATCCACAATGGCAAGTGGTCTCCACTGTCGTGATTCAGGTGCAACTTTAATTTTTTCGTACCCTTCAAGTACCGCGCAATCATTTTAGCCACTTTGTAGTCCAATAATGTTGGGGCATGCGTACGCCGTGTAGCCCTGTGCACTGCCAATGAAATATCCGGTTGTGTACACCGGGATATCCATAACAGGCTACCCACCAATGATTGGAATTTTTTTTATGCAAGGTAGTTTTCCATTTGCCTTCACGGGCAGCAGTTCATCTAAACTTTCATTCATGTCCGCCTCCGCAATCGGCGTTCGAACTGCATTTGCTTCTTGCAAACCGTGCTTTACGTACATCTCATCAATGGTGACCTCTTGGTCAATGGTGTATACGGCACTCGGATCACCTCCCACACGTATCGCCCGAAACTTTTCCACATTTCCGAGATTCTTCAATTCCAAAGTTTTCAGCTCATTGCCGTAATGAGTAAGTCATCGACATACACGCCCACCAGTGTTTTACCATCATCTCAAACACGTATGAAGATGCACGTGTCAGTTAAAACAATGCACAAAATCAAGCTTAACCATAGTGTCACGCAAATGTTCGTACCAAAGCCTACCGGCCTGCTTTAGCACGTACAGTGTTCTTGGGAGCTCCACATTTTGCGCAACAATCGTCGTATAGGTTCTTTTCCAATTTTAAAACCAAGTCTTTCTGTGTCTCCACCCCAAAAGCTTTCAAATTCTCCTTTAAAACTTCCATCCCCTGCGGAATTTGTAGGTGTATTTCATACCCACTTTCTGTGCCTGCTTTGGGATATGCCCTTGGCACATCCCCGTGTCTAGCAGGCACCTTTTACACCCGTGACATTATAAGCATCACCTTCATGTTATTGAGTCCCATTACCATCGAGAAAGTAAACAGATAATCCTCACCAAGAACTTGTTGGTCGCCACGTGCAACTAGTCGTGCCTTGTACCTTTCCACTGTTCCATCAGACCTGAGTTTGGTCTTATTGACCCATATTGTCGGTATTTTTTTTATCCTCCACCTTCTGCATCAAATTTCCACGTTCCCAAATCAGTCAGGGCATGCAACTCTGCCCGTTCTGCCTCCGCCCATTTTTCAGACTGCCTCGAGGCATGTGCCTCCTGAAAGTTCCTTGGGTCGGGTATGGCTGCGAATTTTCCATTTGTCACATCTGGTTGAATGCGTCTCATTATACTTACTACCCAACCAAGTTGGTTCGACTTTGGGTTTTTGTCCCTAGTGGGACTCGAACCCGCAATCTCCCGGTCCCGGGGGCAGGGCCTTAACCACTGCACTAACCGAGGATTTGTCACATCTGGTGTGCTTGTGACAGCGAAAGCAAACAACACATTTGCCTCAGGCGCTACGGTACGCTCCCAGTCTGTCTGGCTCACATTTTGGGCCGACACACGCCCCGAAGCTCCTTCCAAGGTCATATCTTTCTTCTTCGACTTCTTTAGCTTTTTCATTCTTTTTTCCTCTTCTGCGGCAGCATCCTTCGCACTTTTCTTCACATTTCTGGCCGATTTTCGGGCTTCGGACTTGTTTCCACGTAGCTGTGTATCCCCCTTTTTTCCTTTGAGGTGGCAGCTTGTCTGCGACCTCTCCGACCGACTCCAATGCCTGATCTTCAGTCGTTTCTCCAACTTCAAATCCATCCGTCTCCAACTTTTTCGTAATCAGATCATTTGACTTCTTTTTGAGAGTCTCAATATTTGTTACGTGTCGGGTGGTTGTCACCACCCGATCTTTCAATAAGAGAACTATGTAGCCCTTTGTTTGATCATTCTTTCCACTAATGAGGGCACCCTCTGCATGTTCACCGAGTGATTTTTTTTTGGGGATCCCAAAACCACAATGTCAACGACATTCAATTGTTTCCTAGTGAGCACTTGTATGGGTGGGGCCCTACCTGGGTTGGCCCTGGTCGGACTGGGGTTGAGTATGTAAGTTGCATACTCAGCCGCTTCCGTCCAATACATTAATGGCATACCCGACCCAAAAATCATGCACCGAACCATATTAAAAATGGTTTGGTTCATCCGCTCAGCTTTCCCATTTGAGGGTAGCATTCCAGATTCTGTGACTTGGCTTCGCACTCCCGTCCTTTTACAGAATAAGCCTAAGGTCTTGAATTCACCGCCCCCGTCAGTGCGTAATACATGAATCCTGCAATGAAATTCATTTTCAAACCACACGAAAAAATGTTCAAACATTTTCGCTACCCTGTCCTTTGTAAGAGCAGTGAATACGCGCACGTAATTCGAGAAAACGTCGACGAAGACTACCAAAAACCGGTTTCCTCTTCTATCGCGTGGAGTTATCGACCCTTTGAGGTCACTGCAGATAACTCCACCGATCCGATCAATACGTGCATTTTCGCTCGAGTCGCGCTTCGGTTGCTTTGACCAGGACCCCTTTCCTTCAGCGCACGTCAGGCAATTCAGTCTCTTAAGGTCGGTTAAAACAATCCCCGACCGTGATTCTTTGGCTATACGCTCGATCGTATCGTAGGCGAGGTGCCCTAGGCGAGCATGAAAATGATACAGTCCACCTTCTTGCACGTCATTTTCAGCTCCTTCAGTCTGCACATTCATCACGACAAATTTAAATTCTTTTCGAAAATCACTCGTGGTGCTTGCATGCACCTTTGCCACAAAAATTGACCCCCAGAGTTCGACGTGAAATAGCGACTTATTTCCAAATTTTAATTCCATGCCATCTTCCTTGTCGTTTATATGGCACCCGTTTCCTTCAGGCAGCCCCGTGAGATCAAGGTTTTGGCCAGTTTGGTGCATAATAGACCTCACTTAGCACAATTTCCGTGCTCGGGCCACGGTCGTGGAAACACTAGAATTTCTGAAAGAATGAATGATTAATTTTGGATCCTGGATAGTGGCGGCAGCCGACATTTAGTCGGCGATCAAAGTCTCCTAGAAGATGCAAAGGAGTTTAATAGTGAAGATGCACTTATACTCCCCGACGGAGGAAGTTTGAGCGTCACACAGGTTGGAAAAGTGACCGTTACAAGTGATAGATGGACGAGCACGAAACGACGCTCAGACAATGTGTCTGAACGTCCTCTCTTGCTTGCCTTCTTGGGGTCGTATTTTCTTTGTGGCTTGGGGCAATTCCGATGAATATACCACAATCGTAACACACTCTCTCGGATTTCGCATTTTTTACTGCATTCGCGGCAATCCTTGATTGACGCCTCGTCTTCCGCTCGTCATCTTCAAGCTCTTGAGCCCATGTCGCCAGCTCTTGGGCGTGTTGAACGTGGTATTGCCTCAAAGGGTTGTACCTAACCATGCGTGCGACCTTTAGACTCCGGTGCCGCAAATTTCACGATGTTTTCCACGATCATTTTATCTGGTATCTCGCTCTCACACGCCAAAGCTACCAGATAGAGCAAGTGTTCAGTCCAGGACCTCCTGGTGTCCTTTTCCGCTGCGAACATTGCAGATGCTTGGTGGTGGGAAATATTCACTTTAAAAGCGTTATTCATATGCTCCACAACAGTTATCAAAGACGGAGATACCGCCCACCAAGCACCAATATTTGTTTGGAAATATCTTAGGGCCATGCCCTCAAGATGTTCCCCCAATTTATTCACTTTCAGACGCTCGTTCCGCTGGAACCCGGAAGTCAATCGAGCTACTTCTAGGACCTCTTGAAACAGGAAAGCCCACTGCTTAAACCTGCTGCTAGGCCCTTGTAGGTCTCCACTCCCGTAAAGTTCTGGTTTGTAAGTTTCGTCAATTTCACTCCAAACGGCACGCCTGCTTGCGGCACGTTCACATTTCTGCCAGGCATTTCTCCTGCCTGCCCCATGGCACAGTTTCCAGGCACGCCTTGCCCAATTCCCTCGTCTCTATTGAGGTCATCTATCGTCATGCCGCCGCCGAAAGGCCCATGATTTTTGAGGCTGTCTCTGAACTCGCTCGAAGAGTTCAATTGCCCCAGGTCTCTAGCACGAACTTGTTCATTCTCCACTTTCTCCATACGCTTGTCAAACTTGTGCTCCAATTTTTGCATGCATTCCATCATCGCATTTAATGATTCCGCCATTCGGTTTTCTCCATCACTAGCCATGATTGCCGTGAAATACAATCGAGATTCAATATTTAAGTTTTCAATCACAAAAAAAAGACACAATTACCCTTCTGGTAAGGGGACTTCCACTAACTGCAATTAACTTGAAACAGTAGTGAAATTCGAACTCAAGAGACCCGTTAGAAATTTGGGCTCATAATCTGTTGCAAAATGACGTGATTCCACTGAGAATACGTGAACCTGGGCGAAACTCCACAAGAAACGTAACGAAAAGGGACTGGACCTGCTAATATCTAACCACCAGTCTCTACGTACGAAAATAGGTAATCCACCATAAAACAGTAATCCACACAATCCGTAAACTTGTTAATGTCCACTTGTTGTTTAGTGTTCCTCAGGAGTGCAGTGCCAGTCGTCGATCAGCACGACGGCGCTGACTCCTATCCGAGTGTTTTTTAGTGTTTAAAAGTAAAAGTGATATATATTATAGGGACCCACTAGGTGCACACCCTTTGATACGTGAACACCCCCCGGACCCAAAATTATAAAAAATGGTAATAATTTTTCTACTCACACACCCCTTGCCCTAAAGACTCCGAATTAAGCCATAATACCGATAATGTGACGTACGTGATAAAATGTCTCGAGATAATTGCGTGTAAGGGCATATGGGCACCAAGGCGTAGAGTTTGTGCTGTGTGGACTGGGAGACACGTTTAATCAGGAAAAAAGTAATTTACGCTACACCCCACGCAAGGCCGTGGTTCACTTCCCTTCCCGACGATTGGTTATGATTAAAAGTGATCATAACGAATATGATGCTGCTTATAAACGACAACGTGGTCTGCCAATTCCGGACATTCGAATTGGTACGAGATGAAAATGAAGACGAACTGAATGATGCAGTTTTGTATCCTCGTGGTCCGAAACGCCAACGAGTATCCTAGACCGATCTATGTAGTTGAGTGTCTCGTCTCACTAACAGATTTTTATGGATATTTTCTCGCGTTGCATTTATGGGTTGTTGACGTGACCATGAATTGTCTCGTAGCTGACCTTGGATCTGCTCCACTCTACGTCGTCTCCTCCGAGCTTACCTCTCAGCACGATTTTTAAATAGCATCCAGACACTCTGCTATCCACTGGCCCCAAGTTATTTGCCCTCTTTGTAAGTTTTCCAACTAATTTGTTATTAAGGACCAATAATACTGTGAATTTGGGTTGTTTGTACCCAAAAATGGTTACCGTGAATTGTGGTGTTGGCGTGAATTTTTTTTCATGTGAAGTCGGTTGAATTAATGTTAATAAACTTGTTCGTGGTCGGAATACACCGGAGTCTCCAACGGCTAAATTTTGGAACCAACCAGATATTGATTGAATGTCTAATCGACTGGCTTGCTCGCCTCTCCAGTACGTAAAATATCTGACAGTTCTACCTTCCCCGTACCAATAAATCGATTCCTTTTAGCGTGCATGCGTCTATTAATCGTAAACATTGAATTGAGTTTGTCAATGCTGAACTCACACTCTTATCAGTCCTGGTCCCACCAAAAGGGTCTATAATTGGCAATTCGACACAGTTGAAATCGCCTGCCAAAATGAGTGGCGATTGAACCGACAGTAAAACTTTTGCTAAATCCATGAAGAATTGTTCTCGCCAAATAATGTCTCCAGACGGTACATATATACCCCAATATAAATGAATCCACCGTGCTGCAATGAAACGTTCTGTCCTTGTTTCTTTTTGCCAAATCGTAATCTGATCATTTAACGCTGAATGTAATAGTATAGCCACCCCTTTTCTCTGTAATACACTCCGCTTCGATAACGATGAACTGTTTCCATACCGTTCCCATAAACGCTCCCACTTTCCAGCTAGCTCTTTGGCGTCCTCTTCAGAGGTGATGTGTGTTTCTTGGGGGATTATAATCTGATGTTGAGTAGCAGTGACTGTTGTTCGCCATGCTAACATCCAACCGGTTATAATTTTCTTCTTGAAGCCCCGTACATTTTGGCTTTTAACATGCAAAGTTCTTGTATCTTGTAAGTCTAGTTTACACGGCGGTATTCTATATCATTGAACAACCTTATGATGGAATACGTGTCGTGTTGCGTACGACCAAAATAGTGGTGACATAGTAATGGTTTTTCAGTCTGTTCAGAATTTCGTGTGATGTCCTTAGTATCGTTGTGACCGTAATCGGTCTGATTCTTCATCATTCGGATGAGCGTCGGGGAACGTAGGTAGTATTCATAAAATCAACCAGATGACCCAAGCGTCCGGTTGACCTTCCAATACCGCCTGTACTCGTAATGGGTATTTCAGTCCAACTGATCTTGTTCTAAAGTGCCGCTGGAGAAGCGTCATTATGGGATATATGGGGTGATATTACTCGCCTAGGATTGATGCTAATTCTTTTTCATAGATAATCGCACATAGAAGGCATCTCGCAAGTGTTAATGCAAAATTGGGTGCGCATAACCGTATTAATGGGCTGATCCCAAACTTCGCCCGTTTGACAATTGCCCATTGTTGCGATCTATCTATTACTGCTTGTCGATGGGATGGATGCGATAGTGATGTGGTGGAGCCGATTTCCAAATCCATGACCGAAGTCTTGGGCGGAATCCGGACACCCACTGACCCGGACGACCAACTATCGGAGGGGGTACTCCGTTGATCCTGATCAGCATCAGAATCAGATGAATCACCATTGTGGTGACTGATCTGATCTCTCCAGTCATCTGGCTGGTCTTCATGCGCGTCAGGATCTATGTTTATCTTCATCTCACCTTGTGTACCCGTTGATCGGGGGTGGTTACACTCACTTAGGTGGACTCGGTGACGAAAACGATGATCTTGATCAGGACGGAGGGGATGACCTTCTCGAGACGGGGGTGTCCTCGGGTGGAAATCTTCACCGGAGAACGGGTTGGGGTCGATACCTTATCAGTATCTAGGCACCGATCGGGAAAGCTCGTCCGATCAGGCCAGGCAATGAGAGATAGATAATAAGAAACCAAGAAAACGCGATCAAACCACGATCTTCCTCAGTAATCCACAAACGTTATCTACACAAAACCTTTTCCAATATTAATAACGTGTTCTAAACACGTGCGCGTTGGCGGTGAGGCTTGAATCACCTAAACAAAGCCGTCGAGGGTCTTCCGGTAAGCCAAAATGCGTCTAAGCGCGTCTTAACCGGGACTTAAGTTGAGCAAGAGGGGACTAGTTAACCCTGTGCTCCCAATGACCGCAACACGTGGCGGAGCGACTCTTTGCTTAGGGGGAAAACCAAAACCTGTTATTATATATGCAATGTCCTATACCTAGTGCACCATACACCAACTCATGCCTGATTTATACTTCGACCCTGTTAACTTCTTCGCACGGTTGCATAGCACCACCTTACCCATCCTGGCTGAACCCTTAAGCTGATCTGTACCACTTCTGCCCTGATCACGACCGGACTTCTATAACGATTTAACCATCCCGATCTTTCGATAAACAACTTGGAAACCACTTGAGATCTGCCCTTCTGACACTTGATCACTTAATATCCAGCCCGACTTAACTGAGAACTTCACCTGCCTTCGCGCCTGGATGCCGGTTTGAGGTTGATCAGCCCCGATCATGATCGGCATAGCGATCACCCGAGTGATCGGGCAGTGATCGGGACGATCAGCCCTAGATCACTTCGGAAAATCTCCGGGTCACCATCACAACGACTTTATTCGCCCGCTCAGCCATACTCCTGACCTCCATCCCCTGTCGGGGTAACCATGTCACATCGATTTCAGCAGATCAGGCCTGATCGGGCCTTCTCACGTTATCCCTGGACAAATCCATCGGTCATCATCACTTGCCTTGACTTGGCATCACTCGCACGACTCGCCATTCCACATGCCCCATTCCATTCCATATCTGATCTTCGTATTTTGGGGTATAATCGGTTGGCTTGGCCGATCGGGCCGGAACTTCGAATCAAATTCACCTTCAGCATCTGCACTGTTCAAAGTACGGCCCGATAACTGTCTCTGACGTGCCACGTCACCGTTACTGCATATCTTAACTTGTCTCTGCCGATCTTGTCGTACATCCACGTGAACTCCACTTACTAAACGTTATCCTGATCGCGATCGTGATCTTCGCTGTTCCGTTGGTATTTGGGACCGGGCGTAGTAACTGTGCTTGGTTCATTCCTTCATAACACGAGCACCCGTTGTCCACCACCTTTTCGTCGTATGCTCGATCAGCCTGTCCCACCCATCCACTGTCTCACGTTGATGGGTGTTCCATCGTCACCAATCAACGGTCATGTGTGATCCACCTCATTCACAATATTTTTCAGATCGCTTTACCACAGCCGCCCCTGAGCCAAACTGCAGCTGCGCAACGACTGCAGTTCGACTCATTCATTTCCAGATTTCCTCTTTGGCGACTACCATGGCTGACCCGAGACGATCTTCCCTTCCTTCTCCGGCATCTTCGGCTGCCCTTTCGATCACTGACTCCCCTCCCAGTTCAAGTTCGGCTGATCCAGCGACCACCCCGATCACGACCGCGGCCACGATCACGACCAGTCGCATCCGTCCAACGACAACCCTGACTTCGTATCGTCCGCCTTGGAGTCTTCCCGCTCGACCTTCTTCAGATCGCTCTGTCAGTTACTTGGAACAGCTAGCTCGTCTAGAGGAGGGATCTGGTCCACTCACGTTGGGGTCCACGAAAGCTAGACGATTACGGTTGGAACTCCGAAGCGCAATCCCCGAGTTGGTTTCCCTATATGATACAAATCGGGCGCTTAATGCCGAGTTATTCGACCGTCGGGTCGGTATCGATACCCTGGAACGTGATTCTGCCGATCTGGTTAGCCAGCTATCGGCTCTACGATTAGATCGCGACAGACTTGACCGAGATCTGCATGACATGACAGGCCGCGTCCAGAGTCTGACAATGGAGCGTGATCAGCTGTCAGCTGAATTCGCTGCTCTGCGCCTCTCCAAGCCTTCGGATACCGTCGCCTCTCTACAGTCGTTGGTCAGTTCGCTGACTATTACTGTTCGCGATCAAGGTATGCTTAACCCATTTGTTTATTCTGCGATCTGTATATGACTGTCCATGTTTGCTTCCAGATGAACGTATCGAGGCGATGGAGAGTTCAATGGTCGAGATGGTGGATCATCTGCAACAGCTCGATGATCACCGTCTCGACCATGATCAGCTGCTTCGTGACAAGATCCGCACTGCCGAGGACGTAGAGCGTCGGGAAGTCGAGATGCGCTACTCAGATGAGCAGGTCCAGCTCCTGGTAAAGCAGCTTTCCGATTCACGCCTCGGCCGCGCCAACATACAGAAAAGGTTGTGCGAGAGTCGGAAGGAAGCTGAAGATTGTCGGCGCGAGCTTAATCTTGCTCGGGTTAAACTTGAAACCCTAGAGCTCGATGATCGCGCCTGGATCCAGCATAACGCCGACTTGAGGAAGATTGCGGTGCAGACTATGGAGAGGTGGACCAACCCGAACACCGATTCGGAGTCGCTTCGGACGGCTTTGCAACGATTTCCTGAGCTGATCAGCCCTCTTGCTCCGTCTGGAACACCTTCGCAACCTCCCGAGTCTGCTCCGCCATCACCCACGTTCTCCGTCGCTTCCTCGCCGACCCATGGTGCTGATCAGCCCGTGATCAGCACTGCAGCGGCTTCTGCGTCTACTCCACCCCGTTTACCGCCAGCCTCGAGATCAGTCTCCTCAATCTTGAGTTCTGCGAAGCGTAAACGGGCAAGCTCATCGAAGCAGAAGATGGATCGGGCCTTGTCACGTCATCCTCGGACAAATCCATCGGTCATCATCACTCACACAACTCGCCATCCCACATGCCCCATTTCATTCCACATCTGATCTTCATATCTTGGGCATAATCAGTTGGCTCGGCCGATCGGGCCGAAACTCCGTGTCATAATCAACTTCAACAACTGCACTTTTCATAGATTGGCTAGATGGCTGTCCCTGACGCGTCATGTCACCAGTTGCTGTATTTTCAACTCGTTATACATCCACGGGAACTCCACTTAGTAATTCTGATCACGATCATGATCGTGATCTCCACCGTTCCATCAGTGTCTGGGACTGGGCGTAGTGACAGTACTTGGCTGATTTCTTCACATCGCAAATACCCGTTGTCCGAAACCTTTTCGTGGTATATGCGATCAGCCTTTCCCACCCATCAACCGTCTCATGTTGATGGGTGATCCATCGTCACCAACCAACGGCCATGTGTGGCAACCTCATTCTCAACATTTTCTGATCGCTTTACCACAAAATCGTTTTCAACAATCTCGTAATTAGAAGCGAATTTTACATTATTCTCCGCCTCAGTCTGGCTCAATTTCTCTAAGTCTCCATTCAAAAATGCTTCATATCAACAATCCATTTGTTTTGGTCTTGTGCCTTGAGAATTCTTTCAAGCCGAACACTATTTCCGTCAACCCTTCTCGAGAAGCCGGTCTGCTAGGTGTTGATCTGGCTCGTGACCTCGTCATGATTGAGATTTGTGCTGCTTCCCCTTTATCTTCCGAATGAATCAGCTCGGGTAATTTATTAATCTCGACCAATTCCTCCAGCACTGTTTTATCGGTAGTCATCGATTCAGTCTGATCACGCATGGCCATCGTGGACAGTTGATCCGCACTCCTGTTCCAGTCGCCTTACACGTATCAGATGTCATGATTCGGCTATCCCCGTAGGGTTTTTATAACATGATTATTTAACAACTTCAAGCGCGGAGCTTTGCCTTCGTTCTTCTCGGTGATCTGCCGGATCACCAATTTGAATCTCCACAAATAATTATTCTCTTTTTCTTTTGTTCTTGAAGGAGATCTAAACCTACACCCACGGGATTCTGCTTCATTGATTGTGATACCTGGAGTATAGTCTGAGCCAGCAAATATGAAAGTCCATTCCTGCAATTTCCACAACAACGAACTATGCACCCCAACGCTTCTCTTTACGCTCGCTGATCCGTCGAAACTTACGACGACCTAGTCTTCATCCGAGCCGACGACCAGTAGGGGTATAATGATAGATTCTCGCGATTGCTTCCGAGAAGCGACCTCGATCAGGGCTTGGTCGACTTCTGATCGGGGGGGGGCTGCTAGCGGACCGAGAATTTCTTCTTCGCCCTTGGTGCATTTGATGATTTCCAAGGTCCACTGATAGTGGCGCTGCACATCACCCCAGTCTTACATCAATTCCGTTCAAAGACAATAACTAAGCAAAGGTGAACCGTCTAGCTAGCACTTTGATCGATCTGGTCACCAGCATAAAATAACAGACATCCAATATGC
The DNA here is from genome assembly GCA_001887855.2 of Sclerospora graminicola. Taxonomy (NCBI): domain Eukaryota; phylum Oomycota; class Peronosporomycetes; order Peronosporales; family Peronosporaceae; genus Sclerospora; species Sclerospora graminicola. The sequence goes on along the minus strand of MIQA02001763.1, from coordinate 8,030 downwards.
GTAATAGTGCCAGTACTTCTTTATCCACTATGCCATAGTCCACCTCATTTGGTTTCAACGTCCGGCTTGTAAACGTCACTGGACAATACACTCCATCGTGATCTTGGACCAGTGCGGTCGATATTGGCCATTTACTTGCGTATAAAAACATCACGGGAATCTTCTCTGGATCGAAATGTTTTAATGTCGGGGTCGAAATCATCTTCGCCTTCAGCATACTGAAAGCTAACCATAGCTCGTTCCATATGACCTTCTGACCCAGACACGGTTCGGTCGATCAGCGAGCTGGTTTTGAGATCCGATTCGATGATTTCAGTTTCGGGACTGGTCTTGTTCGGTGAGTTTCCCAACTGATCACTCTCTTGTAACCTTACTTGCATATAAAATCACCACCAAAATTATTTCTGGGTCAAAGCGTTTCAGAAACGGGGTTGAAACCATCTTCTCTTTTAGCTTACTGAATATAACCATAGCTCATCTCATATGATTTTCTGATCCAGATGCGGTCTGACCGATTGTTACACCGGTTTCATAAGTCGCTTTTCCATCCTAGTTTCACGACCAGCTTTAGTATGTAGTGCTTCCGATCGATCACGTTCCCTTAGCTTGTGATAACCACATCTTTCAATTTGGCGGCATACACTGCAAATTCTTCAATGAATCGGCTATTTTAGTTCAGGCTACCAAGTCCAGACTGTATGCCCTTTAGTTATCAGGGAAACGGAAGATTGCCAAGTGGTCCCAGGACCTTCGGATTAGCCTCCACCCACTCGTTTGACATATTATAAGCTATATAGACACATTTAGGCTCACCCAGAAACCCTTGACCACGCTGATCGATAAATGTCTACGTTCGTAGGTGTCAAGTAATTGTTGGACCTTATCACATACAATAACCCATGACGTGGCCGCAACCAGGATGTCATCTATATATGACCACCGACCTAACACCGATGGTTAATGGTTATAATGTAGTACATCTTCCGTGGCAATATCAGCTGCTCTGGTCCAAGATCACGATTGAGTGTATTGTCCGGTCACGTTCACAAGTCGGCCCTTGAAGCCAAATTAGGGAACGTATGGCATGTTGGATAAAGAAGTACTGTCATTATCGCGTATTTTAATTTTTTGTTATACAATGCTGGTAACCAGACCGATTAAGATACTTTCTAGACGGTTCACACTGGTTTGGTTATTATCGTCAACTGCAATCGACGGAAGGGTGGGGCGATGGTCGACAATGGTCCTTGGAAATCGTTAAATATACCAGGGGATAGGAAGGAATTGTCGGTACCCTGGCAGCCAGTATCACCTCCCGGGCAGAAGTCGACGAAGCCCTGATCGAGGTCGCTCCCCGTAAACAACCACGAGAATCGATTGCTATACCTCCTTCAGTCGTGAGTTCTAACTCAGACCTTATCGTAATAAGTTTTGATGGATCAGCGAGTGTTAAAAAAATCGGGGCGTATAGTGTTCTTTTGTGGAAATTCCCTGGACGGACCATCATATCTGCTGGTTTAGATTACACACCAGGTACCACGGTCAACGAAGCTGAACACCGTGGTCTGCTATTGGGCTTGGGTCTCCTTCACAAGCAAAAGAAAGGAAAAGTAATCATATGTTGAGATTCAAATCTGGTGTTCCGACAAATAACCGGAAAATCGATTTTAAGGCGCCCCGTCTGAAGTTGTTAAACGGCCGTGTCATGAAGATCTTACGTGAACGGCCGAACCACAATGTTTTGCATGTAAACCGGGACTGGAATTGAAGTGCCGATCACTTAGCCGCAAAAAAAACATGCACGATCAGACCGGATCAGATATTACTGTCACTGTGGTATTGGATAAATGGATCGACATCAATAGTTTACCTGAGGTGGTTTGCTCGGAGGATAAAGAAACATCGGTACCAGTACCGATAACGACTAGATCGCGAACCAGATCAGCACTACACAAACCGTTTTTACAAGATAGTTTGACGGAAGAAATAGTCCAGCAGCTTAGCTGGAAAGGTCCTAAAGCCCCAAGACGAAGAAAAGTGGACAGGGGATTTAAAAGCTTTCTTCAGTAGCGATTTAGAAACGTCGGGTAAAAATAGAAAGATGAATTGTTTTTAAAATCGCCCAGCTACGAGGTGGATGAAAATAACCTTCATTTCTATTATAATCTCACCCATCGAGCAGACACGGATCTGGATTGATCGGCAAAATTCGTTATTCCTGAAAATTTGCAAGCCGACATTTTGCTCAACTATCACGTTAGTTTGGAGGGTGGTCATCTAGGTGTCGGTCGGACAAATCACAAAATCCATATACATTTGCACTGGAGGGGTATGTACCAGAGTGCCCAAAAGTTTATTGGAACTTGTACGGATTGTGAAACCGGGAAGGGTATGTCGATTTTACGAGGAAGATCACATCGAAAATGTTCCAGCGACCAACCCCTTTCAAGTAATAGGGATGGATCATATTCCTTCTCTGCCAAAATCATTTAAAATACTGAATTGCTGATCGGGACCAACTTATTTTTACAGATATCGTGATCGCCAAAGCCGGTTAGCCCAGCAAGTCGCCCAAAGTTATGAAGAATGTATTTTCAGCCGATTAGGCGCAAGTGAAGTGATCAGACACGATCGCGAGCCATGTTTTATGGCTGAAGGTTTCCAATCTTCAAACCCGGTACTTGGTCAGAGACAGAGTACGGCAACGGCCTACCGGCCATAGGCGAATGGAAAGGACTACGGGTCGTACAAACGCTGACCAGACATACTTAAATATATGTCGCTGATTCGGCCCAGCAAGACTGGGATGAATATGCAGAAAGATTGGTTTTTGCGTTTGATTCATCTTTCGATCAGTAAGAAAAGATGCCCCATTCTATCTGGCCTATGGTTGGGATACACGATCAACTATTGAATCAACGATTCCAGTTGGAAGAAGCAGAAGTTGGGATCGCGAAGCCCGCCGGTGGCTTATGGGACTTTAACATCACTAACACCACGCAGGAGAGCAGGTGAATGAGCGACTTTGAAGAGCATTTCAGGAAAGTGCCGACCGAAATAACGTCAGGGCAGCTCACATTATATTGAACCAGGATTAAGAGTCTGGCTCTACCTGGACGGGTAAAAGTAGATGAACTAGACTTTGAGGAGCGGTTCAGTTTGCCGAGCCGTCGCTGAGATATATAGAAAGTGAGTGGACTCCCAAATCGCCTGGACATGGGTAGGGGCAAACCTTCAACATTTACCTTGGAAACGGCAAGCACCGGCTGGACGAAATTCCCATATCCGGCCTAACAGTGACCAAATGAATGGTATTTCCAGATATTAGTTCTCATGTGCCATCGACCGTTTCGTGTTGCTGAGTTGATCGGCGATCATGCTTCCCGGCGGGAACCGACTACGGTGCTTCCACAATTGTTTATCTGACGAAATTGAAACTGGTCAGATAATTCCTTGATCGTCCAAAAATCAGGTGTTCGTTCAACCGAGGACCAGACAAGGTTTGATTTCGACGAGGCTCTTTTACCAGAAGGCAGTTGGGAGAGAACGTTGGATCAGGATGAATTCGAAGTTGTGAAGATTTTGGATAACCGATCGAGCAAGAAGACCTAATATGGCCGTACACATCGCGAAAATCTGGTCCATTGGAAGGGTTACGATTTTTCTGACTTGGGTGGACGAACGGGATCTCAATTGCGGAGCTTTGCTCGGGAATTTAAATCTGAGCGTGTTAGACGCAACCGATCAAAGCTATGCAAACTCACAAAGAAGGTAACCGGGGTTCCCATCAGCATATTGTACTGACCGGCCGATGAAACCGATCTGACCAAAAGCGACACGGTTGAAATTAGCTGATTTTGAGTTGATGAATACGTAAACTTTTCAGGTTATTATATTTACATGCATGTGGAACGACCTAATGGAAAATTGGAAGATGTAATCGTGAACTTGAAGATACGATCATGAACATGGGAGCACGGGAAAGAAAAGCAATGGCGATCGCGATATATTAAAGAAAACCGATTATCACGATGATAAGTGACCATACTTTATACTCAAAAAAGAGACCTCGAGCCCCGGTTAATTCCAAGGATCCTGGTGATCAACGGCTGGCAAGGCATCCTGAAGCGTGCCGATCGGAGACTTGCATCCATATCCTAGATGCGAGTATCCCGCATCAGGCAAAAACCTGTGGTGAAGTGGCCTCGGAATGGTTCAACGATTGGAAGAGAAATACACCTCGCCAAAGCTGTTTTTGAATGGTTCAAATTGCTGGTCAAGGCGACAGACACCGGATGACGGCTGCCGGAGGTACCCGCAAGCGCCGGACAAGTACGTGAACATGGAAACAGGCTAAATGAGGTAGCCCAGATTCTGTGGGTCTGGGTAACCAGAAGTGGAAGGCGGTTGATCGTAGCCTTAGGTGGTCAAGGGTCAGATTGGTCATGAGGTATATAAGAGGCTACAGGAAGATCATGTCCCTATAGTAGTAACGGATGGAACTCCGGAGACTAGTTGAACGGCCATGAAGAAGGAATCGGAGACCAAGGCCAGGTAACGTCCAGGCCGAGGTGGATGGCCATTCAAACTGGTAATGCTTTAGGTTTATAGTACACAAATTGGCCTGGTTGAGCTGGTCACGCTATTTCGGGTATGTTATATAACCATCCAGGTCAAACTGGTCAGGTTATTTTGGGTAGGGTACACCATATGTTTTTTTTTGGATATAGGGATAAATATTAGTATACGTTTCACTTTCTTCGACACAGTCGTCATTCGTTTACAACAGAGGGTTAACGAGGTCCCCTCTAGTTGTTATTGCTTTGCCCGGTGAAGGTTGAAAAAAACCACCAGAAGTCCCCTGACTGGGTGTCGCTGTTTAACTTCTACTCATTTAAGTCGGTCGTGTTTGGAACACGGTTCAGTTCTATTAGAAAGTATGGTGAGGTTTAGCTTACTGTGGAATATCGTTTGGATTTTCTGGCTACACATAAGATTGGAATAACCCCTTTGTTATCTTTTGTTAAGTCGACCGATCGATTCATCTCGGTCCGGCTTTTGCTGCATAATTAACTCAAGTATAACGGAAGTCCGCACCCCGGTGAAGATTTCCACCCAAGAGCAACCCTAGTCCAAACCCTCATCCACCTTTTAAACTGGCTTTTACATTTTCCGACCGGGAGAGCGTAACCGCCAGTGCTCTCGGGTAACCAAGGTTAGCTTTACACAAGATGAATCATCCCAGTCGTCACAGCCAAGGTGATGGAAGTGGCCAGTACAGCAGCTTGATCCTGGGTCGGACCAAGAACTGGATGGACGGAGTACCCACTCCGACAGTCAGTCATGTGGGCCCTCCGTGGTTGTTTGGATCTCAAAAGGGATTTCCGAGAGCGACTACAACACAAACCATTTTACTTTTTAGGGAACAGGTCGATGTAGGACATAAGGAAATAAGAAGACGTACATATCACATTCACTAGCTTGCCCGCCGTCCACCACATAAATGCAGACCGAAACCCAGGCGACACCAGCTTTGCTTCGGCGACGCTTTCGGCGGTTATAGTAATCAATTATCTAACTATCTTCACGCATATTCTTGCAAATGGGATATATTCCCATATTTACAGGGCATTGTTCTTATAGAAGCGGTTCAATCGTGTCTTAATATCGCGAGGTTAGGAAGTCCAACCCATGCATGCGAACCAGCAAGGCTTCAGAAGGTCTCGAATCAAGGTCGCAGTTGGTGTAATCAACTCAAACATTCCCCTCATCTGGTGAAGGCACTGGTGATCGGGGTGGAAAAATCCACCTTCAAGGGAAAGAGAAAAGTAGGGCAACTGATTTCCTATTGGCCTCGACACCCACGTGGTCAGACCCCACATCTGGCTTCTAAACCAAGGCTTGCAAAGCTCGAGATCGTCCTCATTAGGCTCATCCGACTCAATAAGTAAAGATCAATGAATCGTGTCTTTGAGTCATAACTCATTGATAGCTGAGAACTTAGCTGGGATGAAGACTCCAGTGAAACCAGCAAGTCGACCAGTGGATCGAGAGCCATATAACGGGCGACTGACTTACCCTGCAGGGGCGTTTTTCTCTTCTAGCGCAAACCCTTTCATCTTCGTCCGAAGACGGAAAGTCTGTAATCTAACCAGAAGAGTCTGGTCGGCTTGCTGGTTTCACTGGAGTCTTCATCCCAGCCAAGTTTTCAGCTATCAATGAGTTATGACCCAAAGACACGATTCATTGATCTTTACTTATTGCGTCGGATGAGCCGAATGCGGACGATCTCGAGCTTCGCAAGCTTTGGTTTAGAAGCCAGGTGTGGGGTCTGACCCCGTCGGTGTTCGAGGTCAATAGGAAATCAGTTGCCCTACTTTTCTCTTTCCCTTGAAGGTGGATTTTTCCACCCCGATCACCAGTGCCTTCACCAGATTAGGGGAATGTTTGAGTTGATTACACCACCAGTTTCGCCAAAAATTGGCTTCGAGACCCGGCGACCTGTGCTCCTCGATTTGGCTGGAGGTGTCCAAACCCGTTCCTTTACATCAATCAACTCATCATCAGACCCAGAACGGGAGAGCCGAGGACATTTAGCCGGGGTCGGCGTACTGAAAAAGTTACCACTCCGCTTGTAGATCGCCGAACCAGACGGCGTAAGACCTTGATTCGAATCGACGGAAGACTCGTTTGGAAGACCGATCGTCGCAGGACTTGGTTTCGATGTCTTGGAGAAATTAGGCAATGCATGGGAGAAAAGAATAGTTCGTCAACCGCAGGTTGACTTATTCCGTATCAGCCAGCGAACGTTGAGAACTTGGCGGGGATCGAACTGACTCAAAGAAATGATTGGATGGTCTATCAGCCTTGGGGCCAATACAAACTTCGGTCAAGCCGTCCGACACGGTCATCTAGATGCAGTCTATGACCAGAGCTTTGTCCGTTACTATCCGAGATCAGAGTATGCGCTTCTTTGTTTAATCTTTTCCATATGGATATGTGACTGACATTCTCCACTTCTTCCAGATAAACAAGTTGAGAACGTTCATGGTTACAGTGGTGGATCATCGGTAGCAACTGAAAGATTATCATATACTTACGGGCCATACTTCACGCGTAGACGGGAGATCTGGAGCGCCGGATGATCCATGGGGCTTAGGCGGTATTGGTTTCGCCAAGGGGCTTGACGATCGGCGAAGTCCAAAGCATCTCGCAACGTGCCGATCGGAGTCGGGTGTCCATGACCGGGATACCATTCCCCGCCGTCAGCCGTAATACCTGGTGATTTTACCCATGACCATGACCAGCTGATTCAGGAAAGAGTCCTTGCGATAAGTGGATAGTCTTGACGAACAAGATCGTCACGTTGACGAGCAGGTCGACTTTCTTATGAACCAGCTTTCCGGTTATCGGGCAAACCTGTCCGTCATTGAGAACACGTGTAGCTAGGAATTTGTAAAACTCACGAAGGTAAAACAAGCGCTCGACATCCTGAACCGTGGTGTTTTCGACTGGTTCGGTTTCCCTTCGCCTTCTTCGAACATCTTCGGTTGAGGTTTCATGTTGGATATTATCGATCCGCCCCCATGTCATTTTTTTATCTTTTTCAATTTTCGTTTTATGCATAGGATCGAGGTCAGTGTGTTAAAGTGACTTATAAATTAATATGAAGTACTTTCCAAAGGAGCATTCTGATTAGCAGAAATACGGACCAAGGGCGCGGGCACCGGATAACCGCCGCCGAGCATACCTACAAGCGGCCGGACGGCACCAGGCCTGGGATCAGGCCGGATGAACTTGATAGAAGGCATGAACAGTAGAGCTAGCAGGCTAAGCAGACGGGAAGACCGCGGACGTTGGACGGCCAAGCGGCAGATTGGTGGCGGATTGTTTGGAAGGTATGAGTGAAAGGAGCCTGAAGAAAGATGAGTGTTCTGGTGGAAGAAGGAGGCACCCGGATCGGATGAGAAGCTGCCAAGGAATTGCCAGCGCCAGCGGCCAAGGGGCTCGGATGGATGGCCATCCGGCCG